>CM056998.1:173856331-174039826 GCA_029891345.1 Dryococelus australis
CTCTCCAAATTTGGCACATAAGTAAAACTATAGTAGACTATGTTAACATACGCGATTTAAATTGATTAGGAACATATTTTAAAAAATGTTGTTCACACAAATATTTCAGGTTTATTTGGTATATCTAGCATACCATTTGGCCAATTTCAACCAAATTTTTTACAGTGAAAGTATTGCAATAATCATAAATATTAACAAATAGGCAATTTCGTAGGTGATTTTTTTTAAATATAGTGTCACATGAGGAAATAAAGTTTTTGTCATATCTCGGAAAAATATCCATAGATTCTTTCTAAATTTGGGAAACAAGAAGTGCTGTAAAGTTGCATGTATTTAGTGGGACAGAGGCATCTTTTTTAAATGGCGGCTATATAGCAATTTTAGCTTAATATGCTATATTTTGTAACGTAGCGCCACATGGAAAAATTAAATTTTTATGTCAAATCTTGCAAAACAATTGACCGATTTCCACCAAATTATGAAAACAAATAAGTACTGCGATATATAATGTAAAATGGTTGGTTTTAAGTGAATCAAACTCTTATGTTTAAAATGGCAGCAATCTAGCTTGTGTCTTGCATAGTATGCTGTATCATCTAAACCAAGTAATCAATTCCTCTTTAACTTCGTCTGCTTAAATTGTTATTGCAAATATAAAATGTGTCTACATAAATTATCTGTTGCTCTAGACTTTGTAAGATAGCAGCGCATGGAAAAAAATGTTGTCATATGTCCGGAAAAACCGACAGATTACTGCCAAATTTAACAGACAAGTAACACTATGGTAGTCCTTGTAAATTTCTATGTTTTGTGAAAGTCAGAAACTTATTTTCAAAATAGCGGCCATATGAACCTTTGTAATTTAGTATGCTATATGTACGAAAATGAGAACTAAATTTCAACTTAAAATTTTATAATGTCATTATCTATTATAACCATAAAATTTGTCTGTACAGAGCGTCATTTCTCCGCCATTTTGTAAGAAAAAGTTTTTATGGAATATCTCGAGAAACAATAAACCAATCTACCAAATTTGGCAAAGAATTTGTACTATGGTATTTGTTTAAGTACGCCAGACACTTATTTCCAAAATGGCGGCTTTAAAAAGTTTTTATTTTTGCAAGCTATACGCTACGTATGAAAATATTTAACGGGTTATAACTTAAATTTGTTTACAGGAATTATTTATGACAGTCATCGAATGTGGCAATATTTTTTTTTGTCCTCCACTTATAACATTGTTAATTGTAAGAAAACTGGGGTTTTTTACTTTTATAGATGACTAAACAACCGCTTCGCACCCAACATTACACGTGATTAGTGCTATGGAAGGCCATGTAAATTATCATATTTTAGGTAAGGCGGGCTTTTTTATGGCGTTAATATAAATAACGTAGATTATGTCATTTACATTAAACCATTAAACGAGATTCAAACAAATTTTGTACGCCTATAGTATCCGTTAGAAGCATTATTTTGTGCGTACAGATATTCTATTTTGTCGGCCTTTTTGTACAATAGTGCCACCTGAGGTAATGAAACATTTTACCATATTTCCGAAACCATTAAAATAATTTTCACCAAATTTCGTTACAGAAGGCCATGTAAATTTACATGATTTAAGTGAGGACGATTAAGTATTTTCAGAATGGCAACCACTTCCATAATTAAGGTCAGTTTGCCACATATGGATATTAAAAAATTCAACCAAATTCAATTAAGCTTAGTATGTTTACAGTACTTATTACAAGAATCGTATACAGGACCTCTTTTTAGGCAGTTTAGTGCTTTCATACCAAATAAGAAAATAATGTTTTAAATATTTTACTGAACGGATCAAACGATTCCCACCACTTTCCTCGTACCCGTAGTGCTACGGTAGGATAATAAACTTGCGGGATTTAAATGGCTGAGACACTACTTTTCAAAATAAACACTTTAAATACTACACTTAATAAATCCTGTCTTACGAAACATCAGCATATCAGAATAATTACATCCGGAGTTGTTGCGCCGAATCCTACGACCGCAATGCAGTTGATGGCATGCTAGTTTATATTATCAGGTATTCTAAGGTCGAATTCTGGGCGGGGCATATGTTTATTTGCAATGGTGTCGCTACTGTAGAGTATGCTTCTGGTTCCATCTCGAAATCACGCCACAGTTAACGAGACGCCAAGGCCCACCTACAATCTAAACTTTGAATAAATTAATTAAAAATTATTTGCACTTATATTGAGGAAAACAGGCTCATTAATTATACCAGTAACTTCTTATTTTAAAGCAGTTACATTTGATCTCGTTATAAAGGCTGTTGACTATAAAGTGAACATTTTTGAAATCAACCTAGGAAAAAAGTCACTCCTCCTATACCTGCATGTATTTTAACCGGCGCACTGAGTGACATGCTCCCAGTAAAGTTGGTAACGATGAAGGGGAAAGTGGTTCCATATCTTAACTTCAAATAAAAAGTGTTAAGTTATCCAAAATGGTCACCTAAGTTATTTCTATCTCTTTCTGTTTTTTTTTAATGCGTCGAAGTGTGAAAATTGGCAGATTTTTTTAAATATCTACTTTTCTAATCATTGTACAGTTTCACCTGACCAACGCATGAATAAAACAATGAGGCACATGGCAATGTTAATTTTACATAAGGCGGAAGAACACACAACGTGCATACAATTAGATCTTAAGCAGGGTTTTCAAAAGTGCTCATTTTACCGTGAACAGCCTATAGTTAGATGTCAATTTTCAGTATTTAATACACAAAATTAATTTTTCCACAATAACAGGTGAATACATATAGTCCAAATTCGTTATTAATATATACATATATACAGAAATAAATAATGTAAGCTTTGAGATATTGTTGGAAATAAAGCATGCCGGATGCAATTAATGAAGTCTGACACTCGCACACAAACGATTGAACAAGCAAACCGTACGTTATAGTATTCACGTGTACGGATTTCCTGCGGAACTGACGAGGTGATGACGTAATGAAGACCTGAGAGACGGCGCAGAGAGCACTGGACGACAGTCAACATGTTATTTATAGGCTGTTCACGGTATAATGAGCACTTTCGAAAGCCCTTCTTAAGATCTACTTGTGTACACGCTGTGTATTAGTCCGCCTTATGTAAAATTCGTCGAAATTTTTGGCCCGACAAGATGCAAATAATAATTTCCAACGCCTTTTTACGTTTTTAGATTTTTACTGCCGTCATTAATTCTCAGAACGCTGATAGAAAAAAAGAAAGAATTTCTGTTTTCTTATCTCTTTCCGAGAATAATGAACACAATGCATTTGTAACAATTTAATAAGGTGCATAAAATCGTCATTTACGTCTTGTCAAGCAAACATTTTTTTAAAAATTCACTGTGAAATCAGTTCTGACAAACATTATGTAAATAGCCGGTTTTATGCACCACTCCCCTTAAATCCCCTTGGTTACCACTTAAGGGGGTAGTTTCCACTCCATCTTCGCATTTTCTTACAAATCTTCGTAATGAAAATGTATGACCAGAAATAAAAAATCAAAGCTAGATATGATATGGACAACTACTTAACAATTTTTTAAAATGTGTTTGGGTTTTGAATATACCTGTATTTTCCCATGTGGGACTGAAATTATTAAATAATTAGATAATGTTTGATTACGGTTACAGACGTGACACTAATCACGTAATAAAAATAATTTGGATTTAGAAATAACTGTTAAAGTGTTCCCTATGTCATGACTAGCTTGGTTTTTAAATATTGACTCCGAAAATCAAGTTAATGAGGAAAATACGGAACTCCAAGATAACAAGGATACTTCCCTCTTAAAGCTACGAGGAAAAATAATACGCACAGATCCTGTTTATGTTCTCTCCATCGCTGTCGCAACGATCCCTTACCGCTTGATGTGAACACGAGGTGTTTAAATTTCTTACTAGGGAGAACTATTAAGCACCGTGTAACATAATAGACGAATAAATTGCATAACTATTTTACCAGCATGAAAATAGACTAGAAGAAAGAGCCAATGTACAAATGGAGTGGCGCGAAGAAGTTCGGGTGTCTCTTAACATCAGGTTCGTAAGAGCTGGTGAGGGTGTGGCGAGGTGGGAATGGAGCGGCACACGATTGCAAGGGGGGGCGGTGGAAACGGGAGACCGCCGAGATAACCCCGCTGGCCAGTGGCGTAGTCCGGCTGTATTCCCGCATGCGAAAATCAGCAAGTGACCTCGCGAGGAGTCGAGCCCGGTTCTCCTTGGTGGGGGGGGCGGACTATCTGGCCGCTGAAAAACCGCCCTCCCCCGTGTACAATTGGAATCGGGTAAGTTTAAAAAGATCTCTGACGTCTGGCCTTATCGTCAAATGAACTGGTGCAAGACTTTAGCGTGTCTACTTATTATAATTCACGGAATATTTGAAAGCTGTGATAATTGGCTAAAATCGACTAGAGGAAAAAGATACATAGTGAGAAGGCGGAATAGTGCTGGAGGAAGAAGAAGGGACAACAAAGGACGAAGCATTGAAATTGGCTCGTGTTCCCTAGAAGACCCTTACGGAAAAAAAAAGAAAGAAATATGAATAAAAACAGTGACAAAGCATGTGTGTTGGTAGCGCCTAGTAACAAATAGTTCTCACGCGAAATATTATTACAAATGAGTGCGCACTTATTTGGTGCGTTGTCCTTTGGTGTAATTCCCTAGGCTTAGTTAAGCTTAGTTTGCACGAGCTGCAAGAATATCCTAGCAGTAGAACTTTAGCAGGGCTTCAGAAGAGTGTGAAGTAACCGTGAATGGATTATATAAAATTTTCGAGATGACAGAAAAATAGTTAATGTGTAATATATATATATATATATATATATATATATATATATATATATATATATATACAAACGTGCACTCATTACAGTTATATAACTTTACAAGGCCATAATATTTTAATTTGCTGCCTTTTGCCTTTTATATAAAACGCTACACGAGAATTGGAAAGATGCTAAAATAAAATTCAACTGGCGGCGTGAATGATAACGTTTCTTACAAACCCTGCCACAAATCTCGGAATGAGATCGAAAATCCCTGCAGCAGAAAATTTTTCCCCAGCTATGAAGGGAACAGGCATTTGGCCGTAACAGAGTCGTGAAACAGAATCGTGAAAATGTTGAGAGTTATTTGACTACCGTGTTACCTCTGTAACTGCGAAAGTGGAGAGAAAGAAAAAATAATATTGTCGTCCAATGGGAAAAAGGTTGACGTTCTTTGAGAAAACATACCTCTAGGTCTTCTACAGAGAGAGATTTTTTTTTGTAAAACGTTCGCAATACGGCTACCTGTGCAGAATATATTTTTATTTAATGAAGCCTTCACATCGCGTTCCAACGCAAAGGGATTATTTCAATTTATGGAAACTCTCCCTCAGAGTTTGTTGTGCAGGATTATTTTGTAAACTGCCTACGCCAAAAATTATAACAAAAATATATTATTTTAATTTATGAAATATTCGAGTCAATTGTTCTACAGGTAAATTGCGTCCCTTCCTGTAATCCTTCAGGGAGAAAGATTCTATCTTATAATTTGCTGGGATCATTGCCACTTATAGATATGGTATTTTGTTATGTGACATGTTCGCGTAGTTACCAACCAAAGAATGAAGAGTTTAATTTAGCTTCGTCATTTACACATAACTTACTTCACCAAATAGTTTCTTTGTGTTTATAGTTATTGGTCTGAAATATTTTGTTTTAAAATAATGCTTTAATCGAAATCTGTTTAAAATCCATTTTTAACTTTATTTTACACTGCAATTTAGGTTATTGTAGATATAAAGCATTCAACCCTCACAGTAGACATGCTAGCTCCTTCAGCCTGTTACGAACAACTCATCATTATCTACTTAAATCCATGTTTAAACTTTTATAAGCTGTATTACGACAGTATAAATGGCAACTAAGTATCATGACAGCAGAGAAATGTATGAACATAATTTTAACATATATAACTGGTCATATTTTTCACTGCAGTTTCTTTACACTGTAATATCTGTGGCTTTTGTTCCTCAAATTTAAATGTTTGCTTATCGCCTTGTTTTGTTAAACAACAAACATATGTATCTGATAACCCTCTACACAAAACTACAATAATACAAAGAAACTTGACTTTCTTTTGCCAATATTTCAATCACTTGGTTTTTGTTTTTAAGTTTTAGCCCCTTTCCTAATATTTATCCTGGAATAAGGTGGCCAACATTAAAAATACATTTTTCTTCTTTATGGATTGAAATGTATAAGTGATTAGTGATGTTGTGAAAGTCTAATCGTAGATTTGTCTGACAATTCCGTGATCGAACCTTTCAGTTACAAAATGAGACGTTTCGCAGGAATTTGCTTCATGGCCTGCAATGTACACAGCCGAAAAAATAAACAGTAAATGATGAAGGTGATCACATGTGGGAGTGTCATTCGTTGTTGAGGCTATATTCCATAGTGTCATGAAACACTGCTGCCGTTAACATGAAACACAGGTACGTGTTTACTAAACCCGATATACGGCAGAGCGTCATATTGATACAAGAATAGTACCGAACATAAAACGCGTTCGTTGCAGGGCCTAAAACAGCATGTTTATATGTAACTGAAAGGGTTAAAATTATGTCTTAACTTGAATACTATATTAAGAAGGTAATTAAGTGGGGAATAACGGTTAAAGTGTAGCAGCTATAAAGGTAGAGGGCTCTCCCCTCCCCCGCCAACCATCTACTAAGTGAGGACTACCATTTCCGGACTGCGCGTGCACCAGCGCGAGCTGAGATGATGGCGGCGGGGGGGGGGGCATCGGGAACCCCTTCCTTCCTCCTGGCTCGATGTGTCGCGGTGGTTTCGGATGCCCCCAAATCGATTGCCCCCGGGGGAAATCAGCGGGCAGCGGCCTCGTCGATCAGGCCCGGTAATGAAGCCGAGACTGCGCCCGACACGACAACACACTCGTCCTAACTGAGCGGGGAAGACACTCGGCGCTCCGCCGGGATTGGCTGCTGCCTTTCCTCCCCGCCTCCTCGCGCTCCGGAACCGGCCCGTTCTCACTACTTGCTGTTTTCCCGACGCGCCAGCCTGGCGCGGGCAAGCTCCTGCGAAAAGACCTCGAACTGAGAAGTCGACTTCGAGTCCCCAAAGTTAACCTTCACCTCGCTGAGTAAAGCCTGTGTGTCAAGTACAATGTTCCGCTCAAGCTGGGGCTGAAGGTTCTACGAGACCTGCAATCCGAGCTTGCAGGCAAGCAGGTATAGACGTTTACATGGCATAACCTGTTAAACGGCACTTGTTGCCGCACAACTAAAGGCGAGTTCGTTGTTTTGATTTTACTTCTCCAAATATGATTCAGAAACAAGCTTCTTTCACGGCTTCTACAATATCCGTTTATGCACAGTGTTTAATCGTTTTATTGTGATTATTTTCAGGAACTCACGTTCCACTCCTAAAGAAACATGTGTTTAAACATTCAATACAACTGAGAGCAAGAATAATTCTTAACTTGTTTACTCTATTCTTGGGATTTAAGTTTCTTGCAATGAAAGAAGTGGCCTTTCAGTAAGCCAAGAAACACTTTAATACAGTTGGCTTAACCAGGTTATTCAACGGATGGAGGTCTTAATCGAATAAAAGAGTTCATAATAATTTCCTAATGTATATACAACAACAAACAAAACATTCTTGGCGTAATACCTCACAATAAATGGCGATCACTTGTTAGTAACAATTTATCAATTCAACCTATACAATTTACAATCACCTCGAAGAAATTAATCTAATCAAATAGCTAAACTAGATCCCAATGGGAAATACATTAAATCCTATTTATTCATTTGATAAATTATTTGACAATATTTGACAGATCCAGTATCTATAATAACGTCCGTATCCCATGCCCATACAGTTACACTTTACCCAACATTGACCTACCCTAAAGCCAACGCAAATATCAAAGTCACGCGGCCAACAGCGATGATCGTGTTTGTTTGTATATGAATTTCCAAAAGATATTCCGTTTTATATGAGTAACAATCATTTACCGATTTGAATTTAATCTAATTGCATTAAAAATATCCAAATGAATGATGAAAAAACATCTCAAAGCACTTGTTTACCTAAAGAGTGTTCTAATCTCAAATCCTCTCCACTTCGTTTGTCAATGATAGTCGTATTGGAAGAAAAGCTGCTCAATGTTGGTACACGGGCACTAGTACTGCGCAGCCGGCGAGATCACTCTACCCCACGTTTACTCTACGGACACATCCCACTGGGAAGGGTTGGATCAGCTCGGTACAGCGCAAAACATGAACGGAACAGCCAGAAGGCTTCCCAGACAGTTGAATACGTTCACCTCAAGCGGACAGTCTTTTATAACCAGGCGGATGTGACATCGAACACTCTTGCAACCAGTTTTCATTTGCATTCGATAAGCAGCTTATGTTTGTCATAGATATCACAGGCGAACTTCGTGTATTTGAACACTGAAGCAGGTTTAATAAGCTCGTAAAACATGCCTAGAGACAAACGGAATATCTCACGCACCCAGGATTTGTGTCTATGGCACTTCTTTTCTCATTCACGTTACTCGTCCTCTGCACGAACTACAGCCGCTACCAAAAACTCCTCTTCGGATGAACTCGTCTTTGGTTCTGTTTAGACGGTCGTCGGCAAGAGCCCCTGCAAGCCGTTACAAGCGCGGGTTAACCTCGGCCCGGCCTCAACGAGCTTCTCCCTTAGTTGAACTCTTCTGGTGGAACTGCAACGACGTATTTCATATGGGTAGCGTACTTCATTACCACAATTCAATCGCAGCAACATGACCAGCAACATCTTAGGAAATAAAGGACGTTCACGATAAAGTGAGTACTTTTGAAATCAACCTTGAAAAGATGTCACTGGACATCAATTCATATGTTTTAACGTGCGCGCTGAGTGATATGCACCCGGTAAAGTTGGTAATGACAGAGGAAGTGTAGTTACTTGTTTTAAAGTTTATTAAAAGTGGTAGATAAAACATTAGTGAAAACTGAAACTATTCCACTTTCTTTCTTTTTTTATGCATCAGGGTGTAAGAATTAGCAGATATGTAAAATATTTATTTTTCTAATAATTTCACAGTTTCACTTGCCCGATGTGTGAATAAAATGACGAGGCCAAGGGCAATGCTGGTTTTACATACGGCAGAAGAATACACAACAAAAATGCAAGTAGATCATAAGCAGTGCTTTCAGAAGTGCTCAGAGTAGCGTGAATAGACTATGATTACCGCGAGGTATTGGAAGATTTAAATATAATGAAATAATGTTCTAAGACGCTGTTAGGACTTAAAAATTACTAGTCATTAAGGATTACGCCTGCCTGCAGATATTTTGCGTGGTTAAAGCCTCGAGAGGATCGTGGTGCAGCAGGGGGTAGGGCGTTCGTCTACTGTGCCGTTTATAATTGTTGGCACACGTTGTTTCACAGTGATTATGTGGTTTGGTAAGATTTGTACTTTCCTTATGAAGCACAGCTTTTCGTTCCTGGTTTCCACTGCCATCTATCAGGCAAAGTTTGAATAAATTTAAATATATTTAGTCTCTCCAATATGGCAGTCACGATTAAAAATAAAATTAAAGGGCAGGTTTCCTATAAGTAAAATATGTACCAGAAAATTCCGTAAGTGGAAAAAAAAAATATATGTTTTGTTAATAACGTTGTCAACATAAAAAATTACTTTTCAGTTGGCACTTTCTTTTGGACGCATTGTTAAAATTAATCATTGCGATAAGTTAATATTTTAAGTCAAATTATTTAATCTACAACGCATATTTCTTAATTATTTCTTAATTATAATTCTTAATTTCTAAATAATCTTATAATATTGCTCATGAAATTAATAGTGATGTCTTATGTTCTTTGCTGCACGAATATCGCCCTTTCGATCTCTGCACTGTTGTAAGAGGCAAGTAAATACAAGGTTATCTTTGGTGTTTATAAATGTTTCGCTAAGGCGATTTTCGAAATTTGATGATTCCGTCCTTTTCGTCCTTCTTGGACATTTTCTCAGCCATGTAACATCTCAAATTTACCGCTGTTGGACATTTCGTGTTTTTCTACTAACCAATGGTTCGAAATCCAGAATCGCCACCTTCGGTCAGTGATACTATGTATCGCGTAATTGTTTATGTTTGAATGTATAACCTAATTAGCGTATTATACATAAATTTTCTTTGAATTTTTAAATTGCTGTCCACCACTTGAGGTGAACGCGGTTCTCAAGTTGATAGATTTCTGGTTGCTGGCCCTGGAACTTCTGAAAATGGAATTCTGTTTGAATGTAACCTCTTCACCCGTGGCAACATGTCGTGAGTTTGGCTCGGTGTTTCTGTGTGTTTCGCCAGTGGACCAGCGAAATCCAACAAACAGATATGATTTTGGCCAAAATCAAGAAACAAATATGGGCATGCTGCTATGTTTGGACTTTTATTGGTAGTTAATTATTTTTTTGAAAAGAGTATAAAAAATATATGATAATGCAATATTAACAAAATAAATTATTTATAATCGGGGTCCTGTACATGTTATCGACTAATTATTAAAGAACATTATACAATTCCAATTATATTAAAAAGTATTACTTTCCCGAAAAAAAAAAACTACTAGAGAGGTAATAATATTGGGTCATTGTGGTCAAAGATATTTGAATATCTTCACATCACTAAATTTCCCAAAATAGATTATAGTGTACTGAGCCTAGAATGTTTTTTGTTTAAATAATTTAAAATAAATTTACCTAATCCGAGACTCTTCTTACTTATTTTTATTATTTAATGAATTATTATATCCTGTAGCAATGATTTTGAGAGCCCAGGAATAATTCGGCTTAAAAATACGTTCCTTTAAATTGCCTTTGTTTAAAATGTTCTTATTTTAAAAGCACATCTATGTTACCATGGCTTCACGCCTAAGTGCTCGCCCTGGGGGTTGAGGTTGGACTGTGGGTGTGCCAGTTCTAGGTGAGAATTAGTTTTATTACTTGGGTTTGCTGCTCACCCCAGTTGCCACGGAAGGGGCGAACAATCCCATCAAAGCGAGCAAGTTCGAATCCCAGCGAGGTCGCTCCCGGATTTTCGAACGTGGGATTCGTACTGGATGACGCCGCTACTCGGCGTGTTTTGTAAGGGATCTCCCATTTCCCACGCCCTTGCATTCCAGCGCTGCTCCATACACACCTCGCTCCACCCTCATCGACTCTCAACAAACCGTGGTTATGAGTCGCCCAAATCTCTCCACTCCATTCGATGCCTCAAAACGCGTAAACTCCAAGGACGACTTTTGCTCGTTCTCCGCTTGCCTTATTATCGCCTCTACACGAAAGGAGTTCAATTGGCGTGCAGTCGTTCCGTCGACTCCGAAGTTTCCTTAATGAAAATTTACCAGCTAAAAGTTATTCTGAAAACACCCTTTTTAGTAATTTCCACAAAAAAATATTATCCATGGAGTTGAAATTAAATATTGAAACTTGTTTTCGACTACGAAACGTTTCTTAAATGATTTTAGTGTTACGTGACCACTACAAAATATAAAACCGATTTTTAATCACATGATCTCTACCAAACTTGTGCAGCGCACTTCTTGCACCAGCAAGGCGGAGGCGTTAAGTGAGAGTTTTACACGTGAAACATACTTAGGTTCGACTCCCAGTTACGGTGCATTAATGTTAGCAGCTAATATAGTCGTGCTTCAAAAAATTACACTGTACAAATATTTCGCTCAACTTCATAAGGCTCTTATCAAAATTTTCAACCTATACATAGTTCGTGAAATTTCCCCACAGCAGGCTAGAAGTGTTGCGCATCGCTACTGTAATATCTTAGCAACTATACAACATATTTTACTTTTCCCCGGAAAAATGTAATAATGCTACGATAGTTTTATGGAGAAAAACTTTACATGCTGTACTTTCTTAATACGCGTATATTCTAATGTGGAAAATTTACGAACAACCTCATAGATAAAATACTATTAAAAATCATACAAACAGTTAACCTTCAGAGACCATAGAGATGGACGTATCACTCAGTAATAGTGACTTTTGACATAAAGTTGCCGTCTGCTCAGTGAGTATTTGAAGCTACACAAAGGTTCGTTCACTGCCCGCACAAGTATTATTCTTGAACTTGAACAGATACTTCAGATTTGCAAGCTGTGCACTAATGAATCTACAGAAGTTTGAAGACACAGAATGTTGTTATACGATTTCCTCGTCGCAAGCAGACGGCAGCACCAGAAAAATTGCGGCCAGTGGCCGTTGCCCTAACATATTCGGTAAACAACGGAGATGGGTACACAACAACAAGTTGCTGGGATCCGGAGAATAGCTGGGTTTGTCTGACAGGGTCCGGTGGCGCCAAACTGTCAACATCTCGCGACCTTAACCCCACCCAAGACCTGGATGAGGACCAATAAGAAATGAGGGTGGCAGATCAAGGAGGTGGAGACAAGAAGTGTAATCAGGACCCAGGACGAGGCAAACAGTGCAGCTGGCGATGTGACATGAATAGAGGCTGCCACCTGACCAAGAGATCTCATGATATCTACCCGCTAGTGTGTGAGAACGAACCAGGCTAATTTCTATTACCCCTCCTTACGATCCTTCCCTTAGGAATTAGTAAATAGCTAAGCAGAATTATTGTAGTCTCTCAGCAAAAAAAGATCTATTTCAAGCAGGATTGCTAAATAAAAGTACCAACGAAATCATCCTTAAGTGAAATCATTTGTGACGAATCCCATACTCGCCCTGCACTGAGAGAACCGCCATTAAAATATTGGTTCGTAGTCACAAAATATTTTATTGCGTAGACAAAAGTTGGAAAGCGACCAAATTTATTTTGTTCACCAAACAAAATACTCGCCTGAATTGACAGAACCTCTGTGTTGGCCAAAAATAAATTGGACTGTCAACAAAATATTTATTTTAATTACGTGTATATTTTTATTTTGGCATCAATTGTATTGCCTTCGTTTGAAAATACAGTCTAAGTGTTCGTTTGCATTTTTGTGACAGTTAGGATAGTAGTAGTGTTTATTAGAGAATGTATTGATGCTTCATAATTGTATAAACATATTAATAAAACAAATTCGTTCGGAAATAAAAATGCAAAGGTTTTAAATCTTGAAATATGTATTTGCATACGTTGTCCAGTATTTGAAATGTACGTATTTAAAAACATTCCGACTTCATCAGTAGTCACGTTAGTTGAGGTGACTAAAGCGTAGTTCTCGGACTGAGATAACGTAGATATGATACTTAGTCGAGCTACCGACTTATTTATATTAAACGAAACTGTTTAATTTACGAAAAGGCAAACAAATATTGAGTTTCATCAACAAAATCTTTGTTTGGTGTAGCCGTATAAGAACCACATTGCCCCTATACAAATTTGGTTGCGCCAAACACACTTTGTTTGATTCAACAAAATATGTTTCTTGGTGTGTTAATTAAAACCCAGAAGTTACATAAATTTAAAAAAAAATTACTGCAACCAAAAAATAGAATTATCCAAGGTATTAACAAAAGTAGCTATTTATTTTTACTGGTTTATTCAACTTCGTAATAATTACTTTGTTGACCAACAGCACTACGGCAATGGCAGGGTAGGACGTCATGTTTGGGAACAGAAATGGGAAGGTACTTGTCAGTTAGCTTTGACAGAGTTTTTCTGCAAAGTTATTGGAAAATCACTTTGGGAAAATGCTCCCCTTCTCATTTTCCCTTACGTAGAAGTTCTTTGTGTGAACCCAGGACTCGGGTAACGCAAGTCAGACACGCTGAGGCAAGACTATGCACTCTCGGTGTACTCTATAGAACGTAAATGCCCCCCTTCTCATTTTCCCTTACGTAGAAGTTCGTGGTGTGAACCCAGGACTCGGGTAACGCAAGTCAGACACGCTGTGGCAAGACCATGCACTCTCGGTGTACTCTATAGAACGTAAATCACAGAAAGCAGTATCGATAAATCTCTATTTAACTGCGAAATCACAGAAAGCAGTATCGATAAATCTCTATTTAACTGCGAAATTAAATACGTACTTCAGCTACAATGGCATTCTCATCACGAACTCTTTGGTTTGAATTTTAATGCTATGCTAAAAAATTACTCATTGGGATCAGGCTAATTTTAATCTGCTTCGATAACAGCCATTCCTCTAATACCTACTGTGTTTCCACGCAGAATCGATCAGACACATTTATTAGTAACTTTGGATACCATATTACAAGAAAATCTATGATCAAGTGCCCGATGCTCTTCAAAATTACGAGAGGCAGATGCTTCGTGGGAGAGGGGCAAACCCCTTTGTCACTCGGAATAATTTTATTATGTACTACGGCCATCAGCAACGTTTGTTTGCAAAGACAGGCCACAATAAGAATTATATTTATTGTTCTGCAAGCAGCAGTGACGGCATTGTTAGCGTATTGTCTGTGCACAAGTTCAAAATGCTGCGATGAAAAATATGATGGGTTATAGTTGTCAACTTAAATAAGTGGTTGTCGTTGCTTTCATCGTAATTGCCATTCGCCCGGTCGCAGTTCAATTTGTACAATATTATTAACAAAATTAAGTAAATTACAATGTATACTATGTACCATTGTGTGTCGGTGTGTAGGCCTAGTTTCAACAACCAAATACGCTTCTTTCACTCAAGACATTCCCTATTTTCACACTTCTTCCCACTGTGTAAAGTATAGCGCAATATTTTTACACTTCTCCCCACTGTGTAAAGTATAGCGCAATATTTTTCAGTTTAAACATCAGTATTGGGAACTGGAACTGAAAAATCTATGTTTGTAAAAAAAAAAAAAAAAAAAAAAAAGCGTTTATGTACTAAACTGTACACTGTAACGCTTCGCTGTCTAGTGTATGTATGTGATATAAAAATAAAAGTTTCAAAAAAATGTTCCATGTTTATCGTCACCAACAGTACGGAGAACCTGCCACGTAGTTTACTGTATGAGATAAGGAAGTCATTTGTCAAAATCAGTGCTCACGGAAAGAAAAGAATTTAATTGCAACTCATGGACTTACACAATAATGCGTGGCTGTATAGGTTAAAGTGTGCGACTCTCACATCATTTAGTCACCTTTGTTACATTTTATTCCAAGTTTCCTTTTTTTTTTAATTTTGAGATAACGCTTCTTGTTTACGCGTGTAAAACAAAATACGCAAACGATATACATGTATACATTTTTTTTTTTTTTTTCGCTGAAAACTTGATTGCGCGCTGTCCATACAAATTGAACAGCACTTGACAGAAAGTCAAGACGATCAATGTTAGACTTTCCAGGACAGTTGAAGACTACACTCGTATATTGCTGGCATTTCCACGTGTTCGAGGCTTAACTCAAGGGCAGTTCTGCCATTCTAATGAAATTCTTTACGGCCGTTATGCGCAAGGCACTAAGCTAGCGTAAAGTTTTGCAGCACATGTAACCATGCGACTTTAAAACGATGGCATTTCAAATGTATAGCATAACAATGAAAAAAACATTGACACTGAAAATATGAGCAGAGAAGTAAGAACCAACAAAATAGTTATGCAATCTGGTTCCAGGGCAACAGAAGTTTGACTTCATTCTAACATTGTAATACTGTGATATTTCATTACAGTTCTATTTGTTGCGATAGCAGTCCAAATATAGCTGGAGTTGTTCTGTTGGATGTAATATAATCACTGCAGCAGGATCAGAATACGCTGCTGTAATAGCTATACAAGGTCAGCGAAACATTCAGAAACATCCCCAATCCATTCACATCTGTTGTTATCACTGTACACGTTTGACTGTATGTTGGATGGTATCAGCCCTAGACTAAATATGAGGTAGACATATTTATGTCTTACGCTCACATCCCCAACAACGACTCGCCCTTTCGAGGAATAAAACACTTTGATTAACTTGCATTAAAACTAGGTCAGAGAAAGTGTACAAATATCACAAAGCAATTAAATAAACAGTATTGTAACCGTAAGTATTATTAAAGGATGTTCACGATAAAGTGAGCACTTTAGAAATGAACCTTAGAAAAACGTCAATCCCCTGCATGCATATATTTTAATGGAAGTACTGAGTGATATTCGTCCAGTAAAGTTGGTAACGATGGATGGAAAGTAGTTTCATACCTTAACGTCAAGTAAAAAGTTTTAGGTAGCCATTTGTGTTAAGTTAAAATTATTTTTTTTCATTTTCTGGGTCGAAGTGTAAAAATGAGCACAATTGTAAAGTATTAATTTTCTTAATAATTTTACAGTTTCATTTGACCGACGCATGAATAAAGTGATGAGATCCGTGGCAATATGTTAATTTCATATAAGGCGGAATATACAACATATATATAACTTGATCTTAAGCAGGGCTTTCAAAAGTGTTCATTTTACCGTGAACAGTCTTACATGTTGTTTGTGATGTTGGTATTTGCAGAAAAGCAGTCCAATGATGAAACATGTATTGTGGCAGTGCGCATCTCGCATGCACGCTTTACAACATTTCTCCACTCTGGTACCAGCAGCCAATACCAGCTGTCTCTAGATGAACAGAATTTCGGTTCTTGCAACTAAAATTTCTTCTCTCATTACATGTACCTTCACCTACGTGATATCTCTGGTGACGGTATTATCTTCCATAAAAATTATATTTTTTATAATCGTTTCTTGAAAAAAGTCTATAAAAGAGCTATAGGAATAAAATTCGAATGTGATGGCATTTTAAATGCTTATTGTAGCTATGCATCAAAGACTTTATAAAAAGAGAACTTCCGAAGTTCTGTTCGCTTCCTATGCCGTAGAATGGGGGGCGCATAAAGTTGTGCAAGTCTTAGCATTTTGTGCAGGGATAAATTCATATAGTTTAAATTGTAGACTTGAATATTAGGGACGTATTTTATTAAAAATGAGAAATTTTCGTTTCCAAAAATTACACAATTTCATAACCTAATTTTCACGGAAATCTTTAAATCGTTAAGATTTTCTTCATCAGCTCCCTGAATTTCCAGTTTCTGAACGCACCTCTATTCATGACTATTTGCATCGTTCCAATACCGTTTACAGAGGGGAAATACTTATATTAAACAATAACAGCTTATATGTCTACATAGGGGAGTACATGTCCAACATTTACCCCAGACTTAAATGTGCAGTCTTTATCACAGGTAATTCTGTAAGAATAACATTGCTATACTTGTCACAGGTCAGGCAGACTACAGTATTAGAAAATAGGGTAGAGAATCATACCGAACACGGAGGCTATTTTCTGATGACGAACTGTTAGCAGCGCTCCTAGCGGCGGCGGGTAGTCGGTAGTTTCCTTACTCGGACGTGTGCTATCACAAACCTGCGTTTTTAGTTATTTAGTAACGATGCTGAAACTCGACAGATTACCAATTTAATGCCATATAAGATAAAAGCAGTATTGTCTAAGTTTTATTTACGCTAGGACATAATGTCGTTTAAATTTTTAGCTCTGTTTGACAGCTGTTTGGTCATCAGTATTTTCATAGCTTATTTTGGCTATTGAATGAGTTTGTAATGTGAAGCACCATTTAATGTTATTATTGTGAAATTTGTTATGTTGGCAATAAGTTTGGTTTTAGTCAGCATTTGGTGTTTGTGCCCTCGATCAAGGAGGTTAAAAACTGCATTGCACTGGAATCTATTACTGATACAATATTGTCATTCGAAATAATTATTTTGTACGTAATGATTTGTAAAAACTCGAAATTTAATTTCGTGTAGATTCTATACGAAGTTTTCGAGACTAACGATCATTAGTCTTTACATACTCTAAGCTACATCTGACCGCAAAACGATTTGGTCACGTTTATCGATGAAAAATAATAACACAGTACTGTATTCAAACCAACATACCATATAATTCTGTGATCGAGCTGTCGTTACTGGTAGTTATTTTTGTGACGTGGGATGGGGAGCGTGTTATTTTCATGTTTGAATAAACCACTGAAAAATTTACCACTGTGTGAATTCGTCTGCAAAGAACTACGCCGTATCGAAACTCCATCATCCAGTAATACAAACAAGAAAGACGCACAGTGTGTTGAGAAACATTTCAACAGGAAAAATTATCGCGATAAATTTACCTATTTACTGATGGTTATTTTCAACGGTAGGGCCAATAAAATAACGTTACTGTAATCTCTTATTTCAATGTTTTACGTTTTTATGCTTGGAGAATAACTCAGAACAGGAGAAACTTTAAAATAAGGTAGGTGGGTAGGTAATTGGGCTTAACGTCTCGTCTACAGCGAGGCCATTAGAGATGATGCAAGTTGCACAGGGAAGAGGGATTGGGGAATGAATGGGAAGGAATGGTACATAGCCTTTGTGAGGGACCCAACCCAGCATTCGCCTGGAGTGATTTCGGAAAACCATGGAAAACCGAAATCAGGATGGCCGGACCGGGAATTGAACCCGGGTCCTCCCGAATGCGAGTCCAGCGTGCTTAAAAATAAGCTGGCTAGTGTCTTAAAATGGCAGACTCCCACACATGTATAAAGTGTTATCTGAGATTCGGATATGTAACCTCATCGTTCTTGTCGCCTTAGCGATTTTTTAAAGATTTAATTAGGTCATGGTCTTTATAGTAACTACAGCCTGTATACGTGCATAGATGATACAGGGTCGCCAGGAACCACAAATTACACACCCATGCATTACATGGGAATCGAACACACGGCCCTCACACCGCTATCAGGTGCCGTCCAACTACGCCACGGAGGACTGGGAGGTAACAACTGCGCTTGACCCCGGCTACTTTCACAGCTACGTAGAGTTGTTCCGAAGTCTTTGGTACTCCAGGTCGACACAGCACATGGCAGGCCCATTCGTCATTCGCAATCAACGCATTACCGTCACGGCCCGAGTGCTACAGAAAGATCAACCGCCAGCCATGCGAAGAGTGCGGGAGGGGTTAGGAGGGTGTTCCACAGCGCGGCACAACGCACGAGTGTTTGAAGATGTTCGATTTCCTTTTAGGGGTAATTTTTGTTCATTTCCCGTCGTTCGCGTGAGGGTGCACGAGACTGAGAAAGAGAGACATATATAGGTAGTTGTAGAGAGAGCGAGACAGAAAGAGTTAGGTGGGCGGGAGTGGTGAGGGGGGGTATTTCTCCTTACAGGCAGTCGCTTCACGGAGCGCCCAATTCCGCTAACTTCGTTTCTCGCTCATCTGGCAGTGGCTCATCTCATCCAACCCCTCCAACCCCGCACCCGACCCGCCCCCTTTCCACGACCTCTCGCGACACTGCAGCCAGGCTCGGCCCGCTGCGGATATCGAAAGACACCCCCCCCCCCCCGCACCAAGGCCCCATACTTCTTCACAAACCCCATTTTCCCCGGAACCTCTTCCGCCACCCGGCACGCATTTCCACCTCGGCGGGCCTCTCCCTCCCCCGCCCTATTTCCCCGCCATCCCTCGCGAGACGGTTCAAAGGGCCACGGACCCACCCTGTCCACCAGATAGATCCCCCCCCCCATCCCCCATCCCCGCGCGTGGCGTGTGGGAGCAGATATGGCTACATAGTACACAGCTTGGTGTGAAGAAGAACTCTCTGTCTGACGCTAGGACGACGATGCAACGTTGCCTCCTCTTACATCACCTTTCCTCCTACAACCTCAGCCTCAAGCATCGTCTCCCGTGGAGCTAAAGGCTGGTTCTAGTTTAAATAAACACTTCTGAAATGAACATTGAATAGAAGTTCCCACCCCGTCACTGATAATATTCGTCCATAAACACTTATCCATAGATAAGTTCACAGTGAATTACATAGCTGGCCATAAAATTTGAGGCACCAGATTTGTTAGACGCAATGCCCATCATACAGACGTATAGGTTGTTCACGGTAGAAAGAGCGTTTTTGAAAGGCCCGCTTAAGATCTACTTGTATACAGGTTGTGTATTCTTGCGCCGTATGTAAAATTAACATTGCCACGGGCCACATCACTTTATTCATGCATAGGTCAAGTGAAACTATCAAATTATTAAGAAAGTGAGTACTTTACAAATCTACTCATTTCTACACTTCGATGCATTTAAAATAAATCAGAAAGCGAAATAAATAATTTCAAGTTATCACATATGGCTAACACTTTTTATTCGACGTTAAGATATGGAACTACTTTCCATCCATCGTTACCAACTTTACTGGGCGAATGTCACCAACTTTACTGGGCGAATGTCACTCAGTGCGCCCATTAAAATATATGCATACAGGGGCAGTGATTTTTTCTAAGGTTTATTTTTAAAGTGCTCACTTTATCGTGAACAGCCTTTAACATGATTACTCGTGCAGCTAGGTATGACGTGCATAACATGAGAAAATCGGTCTCGTGTGGCCTCACGACGGGCGGCAATAACCGTCGCTACACGACGCGGCGTTGAGAGGTAGGGACTTCGGATGTCTGTGGGGCCGCAGTGGTGAAGTGGTCAGACTACTTTCCTTCCACCTAGGCAAACCCGGTGCGGCCATTCCCGTATTTTCGCATGTGGGAATCGTGTCCAACGATGCCGCTGGCCGGCGGTGTTCTCTCGGTATCTCCAATTTTCCCCGCCCTTGCATTCCGGAACTGCTCCACACTCACCACGCTTCGCCCTCAGCGGTTCTCAAGACCTCGAAGTTAAGAGCCGTCCAAATCTCTCCACCCATGCTGCATATATGCGTGCTTAAAGTTGATGCTGCATCAGGCCAGTTGTCGCTGGACCATGGACCACACGTTTTCGATGGGCGAGAGATCCTGTAAATACGCAGGTCAAGTAAGCAGTGTGACATTGTGGACATCCATGAAATATCGGACGATGTATCCTGTGGGTACAGGACCCCAGACTGGTCCCGGAGATTGGTGATGCAAACCAGAGGCTCCAACGTCTCCGCGATGTAACAGCTGCTGGTCGGCGTAAGAACGGCGCGGAAAAGGCGCAAGCGGGACTGAAATTCAGTGGCTTGTCACACCATGGCTCCAGGTGCTCGCGCGGTATGACGATGCGTGGTGCAGGACTCTCTGTTAGTCGTGCGGAGCGTTGCCGCTAGACACGAAATGCCGTTTTTCCCTCCCAGATTCCGCGCGCTACTGCGGCTGCAGATGCCCGTGGTGAACGGTCGGGAGGAACTGCAGTCGCGGACACCTTGGCAAGATGATCTGACGCTACAGGCTGCGACGAACTGATCGCACGGACACGGGTTGACGTGGCACACGCTTCAACTTCTGAGCGAGGGTGTCCGATGTCGCTGCACGGTCCTTCATCGCCGTGCGCAACAGGTGTCTGTCTTCGCGGTCGTTGGAGCGACTGGACCCGTTGGCTTATCGCACGTCCGCTCGAACTGTCCCTCTTCGACCTTCTGCTGCCCATCAAAATACACTGGAGTAACGTGCAGTCGTTCGCTTGACTCGCCTCTTGAGATTATCAGCGGTGACCTTGTCATTTTACCGTCTAAATATAGAGACAAACGTGTGCTACATGTCCTTAAGGAATGTTAAGAAGTCTATTTAGGAAATTTAACACCTAAAAATAATATTTAAATATCTGCTATAACCCTTTTCCATTAAAAAAAAAAAAACGGAAACTACTTTTCGGCGGCGAAGAATTTATTAAACTCTATTCGTAAGCAGATATCGCCTAAAAATATTGAACAATTTTCAATCACAACTATACGTCTGAACGTCTGCGCATTGTTTGGGGTGATGCGCAGATGACGTATTTAATCCCTACCTACTTGCCTGCTTACTTCTTGTGTTCGTGTTGTAACCAGGACCTGTCACCAGAAGTGAAACAAAAAGACGTTGCGAGGCTGTCAAAGAGGCGAGAGTGCATCACCAGAAATCCTTGGTGTTACCCTCCACGCATTCCAACTTAACACGTATAGGCTGTTCACGGTAAAGTGAGCACTTTCGAGGCCCTAGATACTCTTTTCTTTCAGCCATTTATCATCCTTTAACAATCTTTTTAAATAAGTATGGCCATGGAAGTAGTAAACACAGTGTGTATATTCCTACGCAATCGGAAGTTAACGTCTAAGGCAACAATTAAATATATTTATTAACTATTATTCCAAATGAGGGCTTTCAAAAGTGCTCACTTTACCGTGAACAGTTTATGCATGATACCACACATTACTACATCAGGAAAAGTGTGCTCGGGGGGGGGGGGGGGATAGGAGACCGACAATTAACCAAACTGACCACATTGATAAGGGGAGGTAGATACGTAATCAGCCACAATGCCTGGACGCGGCTTTGTCCATTCCCGCCTGGGCAACCTCTAACTGTTCAGCTTGAGTGAATGACTGGTTATCTAATCGTCAGGCGTTGGTGGTTTTATTCCCAGCACATTGTTCCTCCATAGCTTACGGCTTTCAGGAATGCGTTGTCGTTTCAAAAGACTTTATTTTAAACTTCGCCAATCCATAACAATTTACATATGTTTTTTGCCAAATATTCTATAAACATTTAATACTGAGATCAATTATAATTGGCGTATTACATGCGATAGGAAGAAAAGTTTTCGTATGTACGTGCGTGTTTCTTACATATGATAATATAAGGGAATTAACTATTAACGGGAATTCACGTATTCTTTATACGAGTCTCAGATTTTTGGCATTCCTAGCTTACCTCTCGATCATTTATAATGTATGTATTTTACTTAATCCATCTGTCTCCTGGCGTGTAGTATTCAATTTCGGTAAGTATTTTAACACTGCCTGTATTTAATTTTACTATTTTCAGTATCTCCAAGCGGCAAGGATATATAAGGCATTGCCATCTTAACTTTGTTGTAAGATGTTGCGTGTATGTATATGTGTATGTGTATATATATGCATGTATGCGTTTGTGTGTGTGTATAAATATGCACACACATACACGCAAACAGAATTCGTTTCTCATATCGGAACATTCTAATAAATAGGCGAACATTCATGACAGCAACTAGATTGCAAAATTAGTTACTTACATCCATGTTTATGAATTTCTGAGTTCAGAAGAAGGGAGTTCTAAGAACACGCTTTTTCACATCATGTCCTTGAATTTATGTTACAAAATTTGCGAGGTAATTTATTATTACATAACACAGATTTCTTTTCAAAGCTACTTTGTTAAATGGGATAGTCTGTAAACGTACGATAACGTAATTACCAAGCTTAATATAAATTAACTTCATTTAGACGAACAAATGTTGTCTTATAATTCAAATTAATTCATGATGTGTATTATACAATGTTATTAGTATTGAAAATTTTGGTTTGTAACTATCACTGTGATTTGTATATAACTAAAAGAACGACCTCGCATTAAATTGCCAATCACGCAATGAGGTAGTAGATATGTTGCCTACCCACGCAGGCATACTTTAAAAATTAGTGTACTCATTTCTTTAAAACATTTGGTCTGAGTGTATTTCACTAGGCCGAGACTATTTGTTAATGTATGCACGCTGATTTCAAAGATCAAAAGTGGAGAAAATCTGCCGGGGTAAAAATGATTAGTTGCTATCATAATCTGGCAACACCAATGTTAATTTCTCATGGGAGATAGTTTTACGAACCAAATTTTCTGAATTTTGAAATGTTACATCAACTAAACATCATGTACTAATTTATTGTTTAGTATCGAGTAGTTTCAGATATATTTAAACTTTCTCAACACTAAACTTCTTTCTTTAGGGGTACATTTATTACTCGTTGCTTAATGTAGGCTACTAGTTTCACTGTATTTTCTGTCTTATTTTGCATCAGAAATCACCTCACAAAATTTATGACATATTCCGGGACACTTCGTATGATTGTGCGGTTTTGATAAAGGAGATTAATTGCGTCCGCAATAGAAGAGGCCTCAAGGACCTGGGCCTGCATTCAGTTGTAACGATCGAGTCCGCTACTTCCTGACGTCACGCTATATTGTACTTTTAGTCGACGAGACTAACTGCGTGACAGCAATTACTCTTCGCTCCCCCCCCCCCCTTTTCCCCTCGCAAACTTTCCACAGTGTTGCTTGCACACCTCACGAACGAAAAAGGGGCAGAACGTACACACTCCAGTTCGCCCTTTTGCGACCTGACTGTTACTCTCACACTTTGCTGGTGACCACGAACATACTACAGCCGGCAAATGTCTGGGCATGTCTGAGCGTTGGAGGAGCGGGGTAAGCGAATAACTAGTGGCGGGGAGGGGAAGACATGCGCGCGCAGGCCCTGGCCGTGCTATCGGCTATTCCACAAACATCAGCTACGGCGGGCTCAGTTGTATGTAAGGCAATCTAGGACGAAGGACGTTTGCAGAGGCACGGAAAAGTTATCCTCAGTGTCACAAAATTGTACTTTATTTATATACGACCACATATCAAAATTATACAACCAAAATACTACTTAGTATGCAACGCTGGGTGCAATTTCGCGAACATTCATTTATGCGTTCATTTTAACAAAGAATAACTAAACAGTAATTTTAGGCCGATGGATTTATTTTGAAACTTTATAAACGTTTTACAGATTTATTTGCTCAACGTCGCGAAAATAAGTGTTTGTACACATATTAGGACTGTCGCACGGTATAAACAAAGCCTTCACACAAAGTTTTTATAAATTAAGAAAAAAAAAAAGATAAAATTAAACAATGCCACCGCTATGACATATTACACTATAGAGCATAATGCCCATCTATTTCACAAATCGCACCGAATTAATCCGCGTGTAAGCTTTCCTGCCGTGTTCAACGGTATTTCATGTGAAATTGTGCTCTACATACGCCTAGGTGTTCAAATTATAAAGCCATAGTAAATCAATCAGAGTTTATATTTAAAAATGTTTTAATTACCATGTCAGTTTATGTATTATTTCTAGACTCCCGAATCACGTGCACAAGTAATGCCACCTGTAACGATGTTTTTTTCCAAATAATGCTGGCTTCGGCAGTACGGTGTAATCGCTGTGAACATATTTCTGCAGCCTTCATGATAAAATAATTGTTTTTACTAATTTAACAGACCGTAATAAACTTTCGTATATGATTTATGCCAGTAAATTGTATTCCAAACTCAACGTTCACTAAGAGAATATATGTTCTTGATTATGAAACAAAAATTGGGACTGACGCTTTCGTTAAGTAAATTTGATTGTTGGCGTTGCAGTTACATTCACACGTATTTGCTCAAGGAGGTGCAGGTTAGATTTCCAGTTGTAGCTTATTTGTTTTAGATATAATACAAAAGATAATCTTTGTATTACAATTGTGATATATGTATAAACATATTTTCGATATTATATAATATATATTTTCACATTCAATATTTACCAATGTGGCTGAAATACAAGCGTAACTGTAATATTATAAATCTATATATTGCAAGTACACTTAGTAGGTCAATGTAATATCATTTTGTTAATACTGTACAGTAAAAGTACACAACAGATGTACACACAGTGCTACCACGTTGGATAGCCACAAAGTATGTAACGCAATGGGGCACATATAAATAACTACAAATGTGTGTATGGTTAGACTTGTCAATTTATTTCTGTAGTGCGTGCCGATTACCATAAATAGGTTAATTGAGTTTTAAGGTTATCAGACCCTGTAGTTTAAACATTGTTATTCTTGTCAGCTTCAGTAACTCCAGCCCGGACCAAACTGCCTATGGCACTCAACGAATACGAGTACGTGGGTGTGTGTGCATGTGCGCGCGTGTGCGTGCGAGACAGTGATGTGAAAAAAGCTTTTCTTACTAACCACAAAATAACAACAAACACATGACATAAGATGTGTAGCAATTTAAAAAAATGACTATGTAATTATCACCCAGGCAGCAGCTGATGATGATTGCCCGGTTCACGCCTAGGCTGATTTGAGGACACATCACACCTTCGTTCAGCATCTCACTTAGGAGGTACACCATTTGTGTACATATCACTTAACACAAGTTATAAAATATTCAGAAAAATTAACAATTCAGATGAAACGTAAGAAACAATGTATTTCTAAGCTACACTGAGGTAGACAACACTGATGATTATTATATTTTAAGAATGGTACTTTTTTCCCAAACTTCTCAATTTTTATCTTAACAATAATGAATAAAGTACTTTAAAATCCTGATGGCAATCTCAAAAGCTAGAAGACATAACATCCTAGCGCCGCTGAAAGAGGTTGTGCGTAGCCTGCCTGATACATATAAGGTATACGTAAGCTTGCCGGTGCCTTAATACTAAAACATCCAGTAAAATTACGTTGCGAAAGTTCGAAGTTTAAATTCATCTTGCCTAGCTCAGGGAAAACATTTAAATCTCTCTCCGGCTTTCCGTAGTAAAAAATTAAGCTGGGAGTTACAGTACTGAAATCCAATATGGCGTCAGTTCAAACTTCTAGAGCTAATGATTGACGCTGCCATGCAGTTTACGTAGATAATACAGAAACATATTATCTGTGGAGGTGTAGGCAGCTCTCACGGTATAAAATCAGCTTTATTTATGCAAATTGAATGTGTAGGTCGCTCTCGTAGGATGTATGGTAGGGTAGGGTAGGGTAGGGTAGGGTAGGGCAGGGCAGGGCAGGGCGCTTACAATACGTGGATCTAATACTCTTCTGACACGTAAGCAACGTAACGATACTTTCTACCTCCTTACCACTAAGCCTAGTGAAATGGGCGAAAATCAGCACAAACTTAATCGCTTGCAAATAAAAAACAACCTCAAGTGAGGTCAGGGAATTATCGAACACCCTGAAAATCTAAATACAGCCCTACTCTCTACCCAACTTTTGGGCGAGGGTCCTGACCTACGTCCTGTCCTGAGGGAAGCCGATGATCGAGAGAGTGTTATGCTCGATCGGCTGATGCTAGCTTAAGAGGGCCTAACCTTCCGGCCAATCATGAGTCTGGATTTGAACCTGTGGGCCAATAGGGAATTTGAAATTTCGAAAACCCCGCACGATCCACTTTCGACGGCCTAACTTCTAAAATTACTTAGAGTATGTGTTCTCAAAACGGCAAAAACAAGAAAGTCTTGAAACATTCACAAAGGAGGCCGAAAATAAAAATTAGAATTATTTGCATGTAAAGAAATACAAATATGAAAACAAGCTAACATAATCCATTTAAATATTATCATCATGTTAAAGCTAAAATAAAATATCCTACGCGTGAAAATAATCACAATTTAAAATAAATAAAATAAAAAAAAAAGATGTTATATAAGTTAAAAATATCTGCACACGAATGTACATAAAATATTATGTGTGATTATAAGGTGGAAAAATATTAATATGTAAATTGCTTAGCTAACGGCGTGCATTTGTGAGCGTTACACTAGTATCCAGGGTTTTACTACTTAATGTACAAAAAAAAATGCAAATGTGTTTCCAGATTTACAGCACACTTTATTATTATTATTATTCTGTGACAACTTTGCTCTCACGGTTTCCTTATTGGATGTGACTTTTCCCATGAAATGGTGACCCATACGGACGAGCATAATCACACCCATGCCCTGCCCGGCATTCGAAACTGGAACCTCTCACGCGCAACACACAACCGACTGCTCCACACAGGGCAGCCAGTAAATCAAGCAGAATACAGTCAGTGGTAATTAGAACGTATTTAAAGTGAACAAAAAGCAACTCATTTGAGTAGAGATGTTTTAATTTAAATAACATATTCATCAATTGTACCACATTGTATGATGTGCTGCCATGTTGTATGGGATTCATCTGTCTATATTTGCGCTAAATTAAATTCAGTTATTGCGGGAAAAGTATTAAACATTGATTAAAAACATTTATAGTTTAACTTGAACTTCATACATAACTCTTTTCTTTGGAATAAAAAAATATTCATAATTATAATTTTTTATCCTTTTTTCAGTTCTATTTTGTGTTAATGTATAGCATTGTTTATTGTAAATATTCTTGTGTCATTTAATGTAACATTATTATAATTTTGTGTGTTAAATGTATGATTCTTTAGTATAATTTTATTCGCAGTCCCAAAACTAAATGTTGTATTGCGATTGATTCCGACAAGAGAATAAAACGAGACACAATTCAAGAATTCTCTGCCATCAAAAATATCGTGCCAACAACTATGAATATGTTACGAAATTACACTCGGCATTGACTCGATATATGGCAGCTCTGTGCAACTTTACGTGTTATTATTTGCATGATTTTTGTATTTTTTTGAAGTGAAACTGCTGTGCTGTAAAATGTGTTTGACCTAACATAACGCTGTCTGAAACCCCTTAAATGTTTGCAAACTTTGTCGACAAATTTTGTCTGAGTAATGGATTCCCGTAGAGATATTTCTCACGCCGCGCCGTAAATCTTCACATCAGATATTTATATTCCTCCTCCACCCTTCCCTATTTTACAGGTGAAAGAATTTATAATACATTTTTCTGTCTTCATGTAATTATAATGTGGAAACGAAACCAGTAATCTGCTGATGCATCAAACCACAGAAACTATTCCACCTCCATCATTATTGCTTTTCGTCTAACGTGATTTTAATTCGATGCTATTGAATATATTAAAGAAAATTTGCACTCAATAACAGAAAAACAATTGACTTCTGTCGAACAGCATACACAGAAGGCAAAGAAATCATCTAGCACACACTGTCACAAGAGCACTGCTTTCTATTGTCGCCAGCAAAAAGTCTCCGTGTCTGGTTTTGCCAAATGTTTTTATGCCCGCACGTCTACTGCCGGGCCGCTATTTTGCCGCTCAGCTACTGGCCGGTCCGTGCCGAGCCGCAGTCTAGTATGGTGGAGGGAACTCGCGTGCACAGACGTCTGCCGGTAGCAATAACATTTTCTTTGGGGTAAAAATTAAAGTACCACACATTTCGTGTGTGGCCAAACAAATATATGGATAGCTGGCATATAAGTATGGGGAAAGTGAAATTAACTTTAGCATTCGTGTACTTTTCCAGTGTGCATATACAATGATGTGCTAACTCAAAGCATTTGAAAATGAAGTTATATCCCTCCTCTGAAAAAAATCGACGGTAATATTTTTACGGGCAATGGATTTTGCAGGTGTTAGTAAGTACAGATTTTGGGGAGAAAAAAAAAAAGAGTCGAGTTTTTTTATTATTTTTTTATAATTTTATAATTTTTTTTTTTTTTAAGTTGCTTGTGCTGACCTTTCAAGTTTTTAATGTTGGGCACGTATTTCTCGACAAGCGGGGACATCGGGGACCATACTTTTAATTTGTTAAATAAATTTTCCTGCTGGTTTCATTAAATTTTTTTAAATATTGAATATTATAGCTAGCAAAAATGTACACTATTCATCTTACGCGAGTCGCTCTGCCAGATAAAGAAAAATAATTATATCGAATAATAAATTCAGATAGTCGATTTGGCATACACTGCCTACAACAGTTACATGGCTACTAGAAAGATACATATATGCTTGAAGGGTTACTGGACGTAACCGCTGAGCTCCTTCGGGTAGGACAGCAATCCCGAGTCGAATCGAAGTAGGGATCCCCATATCATCCGAGGCCTGCCGAGTACTTCCGAGTCGAGCCGAAGACTCTCAGCGCCACTCTCCCATTAAAAATACATTCTGCCAGAATCGTCATATATGCACTATTAGTATATTTAGTAGTATTTTAAGTTTCTGGGAACAACTTTTTCTGTAGTTTTGAATTATTTATATCTTTGGAAATTTTAAAAGCCTCGGTTCTCCAACTGTTTAAAGTTGAGAAATGTGGCGATGGGTAGGAGGCCCGTCGTCCTCACGCCAATGAGGCCCAAAGTGGATCTCCGAGATCCTTCTTGTAATTTTAACCATATTCCATCTTCTTAAAATGTCCTGTAAGTAAATGCGTCAGAAAAATCTTTTCTTCAGAGCGATATATAAATTTCAATGTCATATTCGTGGATAAAATTGTTTTATTAATTTGAAGATAATTATGTTGCCATATTTACCTATTATTTTAATTTAAATACCCAATTTGCTAAAAAAAAATTGATTTTTAAATTTAAAACTAGACTGTATGAACTGTTCTGTATATGACAGTTACCAACATGTAAATAGATCAAACCCCAATGAAATACAACGAGTAGTTAATTGATTTTATGTTTTGGGAGTTTACTTGCGAGGCATTTTCATTGTCCTCGATATACACGGTAAAACAGAGATGGCTTTTTAAAGGGGGCCTCCTATTTAAAAAGCTTTTGTAAATTTGTGATTGCGCGTTTACTTGTATCAGTAATGAAATTATTATCTTAGAAGGCAATTATTTTTTGCGAAATAACAATATTCTACAGTTGTCGCTTTTAAAATTTGTTCTGTTGCATGTATTGCACTCTAAATTCGAATCAGTGGGAAACCACCAATTCGTAGTGAAATTAAACTACTCAAATAAGTGAAAATGGCTTCACTTAGAACCAGTGGAAAACCACTGATATTTTTTTTTTCAGTGAAAGAATTTCACCGACTGAATTAGTGACGGGAAATTATTTACGATGTTTTTCTCTCTATATTACGCAATTTACTGTAATAAAAAAAAGTTTCGGTAACGGCCGGGATTGACTCGCACACCCTATCCACTTCGATTACAGGCCGTTGACTTACCATCTTTTTTTTTTTATTATGTATGTTGTTGTTGTTGGACCGACTTGCTGACAAATTCCCAGTGCGGCAGGCGAACTAAGCGTCTGCCGTTTAAGGACCGGGGATCGAATCCACGACCTCTCAACTACAAGTCGGCTACCCTACCTGAGGTATGGGGGTAGGGCTTCCATTTGCGCTACCACGTAAAAACGCAATGAAAGACCGATTGCAATAGTGTAGTTCTCACTTATTCAGATTTAGAGTGTGAAACATCTAAACAATTAATTCTATTGTTTGGATGTTTCCTGCGCAATTTTCCCAAAATTAAGAAGTAAACACAAACTGATAAATGTAGTTTATCTATTGTCTTCCATCATTTGTATAATATCCCACAGTTATACACCTGACTTAAGGAGTCCTGCTACTGCACGGTTAAGTCACCGACATTTGTGTCATTCTGCTTCCCAACGGCGCAGCGTAACATTGTGGGATTTAACATTTTTTACGAGAAGTCGTGTTAAACCTGTTAGTCATATCTGACACTTTGCACAAGAAATGTTTTTGGTGTGTACTCCACACCGAAGGAAACATGTCCAATGAGGGAAATTCTCACGTACTTGAGGTGTCCTTCCGTTGTTGAAACTAAATTCCTCAATCTTATATAGATTTGTTGGCAATGGAACACAAATGCATTTCTATTGTAATTAAAGGGTTATTCCATTCCGATGTCAGTTCCAAATTGTTTTTATTGCAACACCTAAAATTACACAGCTATGTGTGACTGCAAGCGTTAAGACACTGGAGTGTCCCCACGTTTCTAGCTGCTTTTCATTATGCATAAATTTTCTGTGAAACCTATGCCATTCTACAGCTTCGTTATACCAACTACGATAGACCATTATTAAGAAATCTGTCGTACTCCTAAAAAGCTTTCTGCGCATATATTCTCTTATTGTTAGACCCGATCACGAATGGGCACAAAAAAATAAAACGCTTTGTTCTGCGAAGCTAGAAATTAACGTGATAATTCAAATGAAAAGCTGATTTACATTATGGAGTACATCCGTATCTTCGTTAATTATATAGCGAAGCACTGACCCGATGGTTGTCAACAATGCACATCAACTTCAAGTGTTGCTATGAACATTCACTTATAAACGCTGAATGATAATAAAGGGGTGGATATCCGAGTTTTCTCAGCGTGTTCCCAATCGTTTTATAATTTTTTCTGTAAAAAAATCACATATTTGATAAAAATTATGTTTCTTTTTGTTTTATATAGTAGATTTTGAACATCGGCTTATATTCCTATATTAACCTACGGCGTTAACCAAGGAAAATGGCCAACACTTTTAATTATAAATTAACATTTTCTGCAAATATCCATTAGGTTGAGCGGTTTAAGGTGTTAGATTTAAGCCCTGCTCCCTTGCATGGGAGCTTGGGTTCGAGTTCCGCACCTGATAGTTTTTAAAGACCTATGAAAATAGTGGAGATGGTGTCTCATTTTCTGACAGTTTGAGTGACACAAACCAATTGTTCTGTTGTGAAAATAGTATATAATTGTGTGTTTTGTATGAATGCTTTCACTTCTTCGACGGTTGTGATAAAAGTTAGATAGTTACGAGTGGATTCTTATAGATGATGTACGCTTTGTAATATGAAGATGTTAATGTCTTAAGACATTATCTGCAACACCTTCAGCAAGGGCTCCTGTTGAGTCTCCAGAAGCACTACAGAACCAATGTTATTGTAGAAAGAACTTTTTCTATAAGTTGTCATAAACTTTGATATGAATGTAGTCGTTATTTCAGTTGAGCATACCAGTCCTACCACTATGATAAGTGTGATACTGTGTTTACTCGTATTGGTAACCTATATAGACATAAGATGTGTAAAGGTATTGTTTGTTGATCATCGGGAATCAAATCGAAGTATTGTAGCAAGACAATTGCGATTAGTTTCAGTGCTAGACAGGAAGATATAACTAATGGCAAACAGACGGTTACTAAGATCTAAACAGGTGTTAATTTTAATGTTGTATATGTGAGTAGGGAAGCCTCGAGTGGTTACTGCAGGAAATGTTCTATAAATTTGGAATAAAGCATAAATACTTTTGTTGAAATGAGGACATGATTGAGTGCATGTAAGTATTACTCCGTATTTTTTTTATAAATGTGTGAAATAAAGATAAAGTTTATGGAAAACTATTGTTTTTATTCATGTTATCCCTTCCGACTTTAAGTGTTATGTGCAATCGCTTATAAAAGTTAAGCGAATGATAAAAACTTCAATACAAAATGTATGGATAGTTGAATGCAAACAAACATTCATTATACCTATGTGTATTAATTTTTGGCGAGAATAGGTAAAATGTTTCTTATATGTATGAACAGAGATCCTATAAACCCTTGGATTGGCAAGGATTGGTGGAAAGATTAGCAAGGATTGGTGGAAAGATTAGCAAGGATTGGTGGAAAGATTAGCAAGGATTGGTGGAAAGATTAGCAAGGATTGGTGGAAAGATTAGCAAGGATTGGTGGAAAGATTGGTCTAAATTGTTGGAAAGAATTTTAAAGATTGGCGTGTATGTTTTGGAGTCGATTTTGGTAGTTTTTTGGGGTCAATTTTGGTTTTATTTGGTTCATTAGGAGCAAGTCTTGAATGGAGTGGGTTTGCCAATTGGAATATTTTAGATACTTTGTGAGAGAGTTCGTATCTATCTACCTACCTCTGGGTTGTCGATGAGCTGTGATAGTTTTAGAGAGATTATGAATGCTGTATGGGAATTGAATATTGAGTGATTTAGTTAATGGAGAGGCATATCGTTTAGGTGTTTGATGTGTAGTGTATTACAAGAGATATTGTATAAAAGTTATGCTTAATATCATACATATGTTAATCAGAAGTTATCTTTCGTTATGTAAAGATGTGTACTTAGAGTGAAATTAATCATGTTAGATAATCAATACGCAAGTACTTAGAAGTGTTCTTGACCTGCAATGAAGCAATGAGTATGTTCTCAAATCTATAATTGTTTTCCATGTTTTTTTTTTTGTTTTTCAGTGGTCGATGGGTATTTGGTTTCAGATCAATACATACATAGTCGTTGCAGTTGGATACTCATTCGCCAATACTTTGGTTCATTTACTTGATACATGATTAAAAGAAATATCTTACCTGTATGGTTCTTGAATCGCTATGTATATACTATTTATATCTAAATATTCTCGCTAAATATGTATTTTTTTGCGAATATACATATTTTACTCTTCATGATTTATAATGTGTGCTCAACTCTCCCGATGTAAGCCTAACCTATCATGATTGGTACAATTTTTTAACGTTTGTCAATATTTTAAGCGGTATTGATAACAATTAAAAATTGTGTTCTCCGGAAGTTTGCGGGAATTAGATTGCCATTCGAAAAGAAACGTCCTACAATAATTAAAAAGATTAAAATACATTTGGTTATGATAGAGTATGTTAGGTAATTCATCGACTTCCATTATGTAATTTAGATATTTGTTGTGTAATGAGTAGTTACCATTTGTGTTATTAAACTGTTTTAAATTAACATGTATATTACTTAACGATAGATAAAAAGAATGACAATTTCAAATGATTATTTATTGTTTAATATTTGATATGAAAGGGTTTTTAAACAAATATCGCACATAGTAATTCATATACAAGTATTTACTTAGTTAGGAATTGAATCAAAGAATATGTTAATAGAACTGTACATGCCTGCATTTAAGTCGAAGTTTTGACTAAATCAGTATGTATACTTTAATTTTGACGGTTTTCGAAGTATATAAATATAGTTCCAGTTAAACAGCATTTAAGTTTCTTTTGAAATGGGGAAAAAAAAAAGTTTAATTGTGTATATATTTGCTGCGCAGATAAGATCTAAGTAATCTAGAAGGATCGAAGCAATTGTTAAGAAGTGTAGATCGTAACAAACATTCAATTAGTAAGGGAATTTTATGAAATAAACATGTTTTGATTGCTATACGTAGTATGGGATAACACAATTTGAGCGAGACGAGCGATTTATTCGGATCTTAATTTTGTTTTAAATACTGTTATATAGTATACTAGAAAATTGAGTCTTTAAAAGTTTTTTTTTGTTTATTGTACATCATTATACTTTAAAAATTAAATGCGTGTGATAAAGTGTATTGGAAGAAAAAAAAGATTTGTTCATTTGTGCTGTAGGATATGTTGATGTAGGGTTTTGGGCGTTCATATATGTTGAAGCCTCATACCCGATTTGTTTTCCTGTTAGGGTTCGTTGACCTGACAGGAATAAAGCAGGAAGTAATCTCTTGAATATATCCTATGGACTTCATGTTTGCAGTATGGCTTTAGTCTTGGGTTGTCTTTCCTCGGGAGCATACATATGTATCTGTAAATTATAATTTACATATGTATCTGTAAATTATAATGTACAGATGCATACATATGTATCTGTACATTATATGTACATACTTGTGTGTAGTGAATAGTATCCTATTGCAAGTGTAATATCTTCCACCCATAAGAAATTCTGAAACATTTGAAAAGTTATAGGACAGTTGTCATCTGGCTGTTTTGCTTAGATTACATAATTTTGGTGAAGGTTTAGTTGTTAATTATTCATGTGCAGATGTGCATACCTAGTAAATATATATTGCATGCTTATGAAAGTATAGGATTGCATAATTACGCAATTTCATCATTACCCAATTATATCATAACTGCATTGGCTCCATCATTCTCGACCTTCAACTGGTGACATCGAGCATGTATCATGTTAGTTGAGTAGTAGACACAGATCAGGTAATATGATAGACATTGCGTATAGGTGTATGCATAATAGCATTTGCCAGAATTTTTAAAATATTACTTGAATCGCCTAGGAATTGAATTCGGTAATCCAAAAATAACATTACAACAATTACTATAAGCGTGAATATAAAGTACAAACAAATTTTTGTCAAGTTCTAAATTAAAATAATAGCAAGTGTTCTGCCCATGAATCTATCCCAAAATACAAAAATATCATTACATTAATTGCTGTAAGCAGGAATTTAATAAATATTAATTTTTTTGTTAAATTCGGATAAAGTAATATAAGGTGCTCTAACAGACCCTAACACTATAATCTGAAATTAACATTACATTCAGTAAATATAGTATCAAGCCAACTGAAATAAAATCTGGTTAAATCGGAAATATAAATATCATGTGTAACTATGTGTCAAGTGTGCACTTATCAAGTATATACTTTGAAAGTACATGCCTAACTATACTTATAAGTGACTGTGACCCTTTGCTCTTATCAAAATGGGGGTGATGTGCACGTTATAAATTTGAGGAGTATAGTTTCTGGAGATGAGTAAGTGTGCTTATAAAATGTTTTTAGGCGTGTGTGACCTTGTCAGAAAGGGTCTGTTTAAATGAGATTACCATTATGGCATGTGTCAGGTAGTACCCATGTTATGAATTTAAACACTATCATCGATGGCTCGGAAATAGTGACTGTTTATAAAAATACTTAAATGCATAATTGTTCTTACCAGAAAGAGTTTAGGACCTGAATGACCTTACCATTGTGTTGGGTAATGGATACGACTGTGTTATGAATTTGGTCCTTATAGCTCCAAGGTTTGGGAAATTATGATTACATTTATAAATGGCTTACACGCATATTTTACCTTGGCAGAAAGATTTAAGGGCTTAAATGACCTGTTGTAAGGTTACCTATAAGTTGTTTATGCTTGGATTGGTTACATAATCAATTTACAAATAAAAAATATTCCTTCAATGCTTATTTAAATTGAAGATGGCGATGGTTATAGTAACAATTTTTTTTATCCGAAGTAATTCTTTGCTGTCTACCAAATAAGACTTATTTAGACATGTTTATACAATTTGCAAAAAAAAAAATGCTAACTATTTTTTTAAATAACTAAGTTTTATTTAAAGAAGTACTTTTTGAATATTTGCTTGTGAACCCATAAACTTAATCTCTTGAAATACTAGTTCGTACACAGTGATTTTTATTTCCTAAGTTTCCAAATTCCAAAATTTCCAAATTATAATCATTTTATTTACATTATATATATAATAAATTTTTTATATAGTTAAGATTTATTACAACTACATTTCTAATGTTAGAGTTTGTAGGTGTTCCTTTTTTATATTTCAGTAAAACTTAAATTTCCATTTATCGAGCAGTGTTTCCTTGTTAAAAACCACCAAAAAGCAAAGTAGTTTTTTTTTAACTATTAACGCTTTAGATATATGATGGAGAAAATTGCCTTAAGCTTACTGCCAAGCTCAAAGCACTTAGAAACATATCATTAAACAAAATTGGCTGTCAGGTGAGCGACTCTCACGCTCTGACAGTCGATGCTCGAAATTAATGTAATCTATTAAGCGAGCTTGTGCGTTACCTAGCGGCAAATGACAGCATCAAGATAAGTCAGTGCTCCTAGCGATCAACTTTAAAACTAAGGTGGTGGTTGATGGTTACAGCAGTGTTGTCTAAAGTTCGGAACTGACTACAGCCTACCTCGCTGGGAAGGAGTGCATGGAGGAGGGGTTCAGGAATCTTAGGACAACAGAGGGGGTAGGGTGGGTTAGTGTAACAGGCATTCAGAATAAATAACCGGAGGAGTATAAAGCTTAGAATCTCTCAGCAGGGACCTAATTAATTCCAGAAATAATCACAACATAACTGGTACAGATAGAGGGGGTGGGGTTGGAGGAGCGACTGAGGAGCAGGAGGCGATTGAGGCCATCTCGGGTTGTGGTGCTTGGTTAATCTTACGTCATTCTAATTTGTATACAGAACTGGCCATAGGTAAAGGTGCGCAGCAGAGTGCGGAGATATGTTAGTCATACACTACAATTGAGAGCCATCTAGTGTCCCTCACTTCAAATATGGGCAACACCAGTTTGGTATCCTGTCCGAGGCCCTTTCCAGGTTTATCTTTTGGCACTAGGCTTGCCAGTGATCATTTGTATCCATAACATACATGTTCCTACTACTAGTAACTTAAAATTTTATATTACTTAGTCCTTAAAATTATGGACCATTAAGGATGTTTCCAGGTTGAAGTTTAACACTTTCTAGAATGATACCTAGGTGTGTAAAGTGTCAATGGTGTAAGAAATTCTTAACGAAATATAAATTCACACGCATTTTTCATTTCATAGACCTTAACCTGTAATAAGAATGCAAATTGTCAAGCTTTTTTACTCGCGACCAGTTTCATTTGATAAAATAATGTGTGGTGTGTACGAATAGGCATACGAATAGCTTACATTTAATTCGCAATCTCTTAAGGTATAGACTGTTTACCGTAAAGTGAGCAATTTTGAGGACCCAGTTACTTATCACCCGTCAGCCATGTTTTATCCTTCCACATTTTAAATAAATATTGCCAAGTAATAAACAGTTTATATATTTCACCGAACTCTAACCATTTGGGATAGCCAATATTTTATTGTAACCTCAGACGTTAACTTTAGCCTTCAAAACGTGCCGAATTTACCGTCAATAGTCTATACATAGCGGCAGTTACATACAGTCTTATATCGTTCCCCCTTTCTTTTATATTAAAATTTGATTTATATGCACCAATTTTTGCATGCAATGGATTAACATGCAGAGTTCATAGGAGTTCATTTCTCCAGTCTGGCTCCTTTAATGGTTACATCATGAAGACAGGAGAAATCCTGTCGAGGCAGTTAAAACTTCACAACCATGCATGGAATGTCTCCAATTTCTGTTGGTACGTCTTTGTTATTTGTTGGTAATTAGAGGAATTTTACAGACTGGAAGCGAGGCGAGAATCATAGCTATTTCTACACACTAAATGCAGTAGTGCCTATTTATTGAGAGCTAATGCTGCAAGTCGTGAAACTGCATTTATGATTACAATAATTAACTACGCAAACTGCATCAATTCTGTTGACACACTGGCAAAAAATCACTTTCATTTTCTTTCATCCACGATATTTTCAAAGATGGTTTGCAATAGACATGCATGCACATTTTTATGTTGCGAGGCATTTACTTAAGCGTTTATATATATTCTGATATGGTGGGAATAAGTTGTTGGCTATTACAGTGTTAAAAGTAGATAGAATACAAGGCGAAACTCGTGAACAGACACGCGCACAAGTCAGATGAACTCATTTGCCATGCGGATGCGTGGTGACGTTGGAAATGTGTTAGTTGCGCGTATTCATTAGTGCTCTATATAAGTACTTTTGTATTCTCTCCTCTTCGTAATGTAATTCTATACGTACAAGTTTTAATAGAAATTGCTCACCAATAAATGTTATAATGAATGTAATAAGACAGTAAAAATAATTTTGAACTCTTTCAGCAACTTTAAAATTCAGTATTTATGAAGTTGTTTCAAGCGAATAAAAAACTTCAGGATAAATTCATTTGCATTGTCCCAAAACGGTTTTAGTGGAACCCTGCTATAACAGCCCCTCTTACAACACTTCTGCTTAATCAGCTGCCTTCTCTTGGTCCACAGGTTTTTCAATACTAAATCAACTTATAGTTTTCCTTTCCTTTACAAGCCTTACGAACATTTCTTGGGGCCGTCGAGATAAGTTAGAACAGAGTTCCATGAGTACGCCGACAGGCAGCTGTAAAATCAAACCTGTAGTTATATTTTAATTTCTATGTTTAATTGGTTTGTTTGAATTTTGTAAACTGAAACGACACGCGACAAATTGCATGTGGGGTAAAATAGGACTAAAATAGTTTGAGAGGATTATTCCAAAATTGCTCACTTAACCGCTAACTACCAATACTTAAATGGTTACCACTTCGTGGTATACCGCTTCGATTTGGAGTAGATTTTTTTAAAATTATTGCACTCTTGTAGCAAACTCCAAACACAATTTATGCAACTTAGTATTTTACATGTTTAGTGCGTCCTTTTGCGATTTTACAAAAAAAAAAAAAAAGTTTTTTTTTTAAATTTCTTTCGGCTGCAGGTGAGGGATTCTTATTCCGTGGTGCTTTAAGAATTAAAACTATTTGGTATGGTAAATTACCAACTTGTACCGAAATAAAAGCCATTAAAAATATTTCACTCTCCGTATCACTGTAAACTTGCATTCAAGTAGAAATTCACTAATTAAGTTTATCCATGCTATTTTTCCTTCCACTAAAGACTTCCAACGGATTTTTTAAACTTTTGTATCAATGAAATTACGAATTTTATCTTCCGGCAATCTAATTTGTCCTGTTATGTATTGCAAAATCTCTGCGCCCGCAGTTTCTCCGACAAATCAACAATGTTATCTGAAGTGTGAACCACAACAGCCAATTCAGGATTTTTCCTCCATATATAATTTGAGATATTTTCAGGTGTTTCTACAATTTCCGAAAGTAGGGGAAAATTCATTTTAGCATGGCGGCTATGTACCACACTGCACATTTTAATTTCCCAGGCGCTCTAATTATGTAATTATCTACGACGAAGTGTTATTGGCACGCAACAAAAATTTTTAACCACCCTCACAAAATTTGACAATTGTAATGCCACTCTTATACCCCTAGAAAAAATTACCTGAAATACATACTGCAACCGCTTAATTGTACCACAGTCGTACGTGTAACTTATTACAAATAGTTTACACTTACATTTTTTAGTGGAAAATTGATCGCTTCTTTCCTTTTTGTGCACCCGCTTTGCGTGCCGGGGAAAATTGCAGAAGATTAGACTATGCCTTCACAATTGCGATAAAACAGACTTGCGGTTAGACAATCTCTCGAACAAAAGCTTTAAACATACAGTTCATCCAACACGTTACGCCATATTATAGCTAAAAACCGTAGTTACATTTGGTCTAAGGGTATTAAATACTATTCAAGCCATCCTGTATGCAAGGATGATTATTTAAAGCTAGCCATACGATTAAAAACATTACGAAATTTCCCGAGTTTACCAAATGAGTATACATATGACGAAGTGCGAATTGTAAATTGTTTTCTCATCCATCCGTGGTAGCGTTCCTGCATTCGCTCAGGGAAGAGTTATGCTTAGGTTAGTTACCTACTTTTATGGTAGCGGTGCAAAATTGACTAAGCCTGATATGGTGTTCCACAAAATGCACAAACTGCATATTGCCATTTTTGGGAATATAATTCTAACTGTTCCACGGAAAAATTGTGTAGCATACAATTTTGAGCTATTTTAATAAATGAAATTTACCCAAGTGTATTTCCAGTATAAACTAATTTCAAATTTAGCCTATCCTGAGCACTTGGCAATATAACAAATTATGCACATGGTTTCGTCCACGCTAAAGTGCAGTACGTGTGAAAATCACACCAAAGTTAGATTCATGAACTAGAAAAGTGAATGTACCTTAGAAATGCAAGTCTTGCTGCGTAAATACTTCGTAGAACCCAGGCTACAGGTAGTCTTTATATTTAAGCAAGAAGTTACACAGAGGCATGATTAGTTTTGAGTCTACTAAGATTTACATTTAAAACAATTACACATTTTATTTTAATTCCTTCATTTTTTAGAATCAGCTTAAATAAGAAACATTCCCAGAAACTAGTATTTTATATTATTTTATGAATTATCGTACCCTCTATATTAATTATTTAGTGTTAACTGAAATATGCTCATAATACTGCCAATTTTTTTTAAGTGCGGTAGAAGTTAACCTGGCAAGTGAAATTTTTGAGTAAAGTATATAAACTCCGTAGCCTCCAAATTTTAAAAATAAGCCCAGTTTCACAGATCTAAAGTACGTAGCCGAACTTAACGTCTCGTCAACAGCAATGTCATTAGAGACGGTGCAAGTTTCACAGGGAAAAGGGATTGGGGCAGGGTTGGTAAGGAACCGTCTATGGCCTTTGTTATGAACCCATCCCAGCATTCGCTTGGAGTGATTTCGGGAAACAAATCAGGATAGCCGGACAGGGAATCTAACCCGGGTCCTCCCGATTGAGAGTTCAGTGAGTTACCACTACGCTACCTCACCGTTTTACAGTTCCAAGCTTAACCAATATACTGTACTCATTGTCGAGAATTTGCTATTTATTGTACAAACAGTTTCAGTTAGGCGAAAAATGGTCAAATTTAAACCGGTATATGATCTAAACATTTCTTATGAAGAGATTCTTGCCACCAAAGAATTTAATATTTCAGGAGCTATTGTTACAATTTAAGAAATTCGCTTTTACAATTATTCTTTAATAAACCACACAATTTATACAAAAAAAATACTACGAGACATTAAAATTTCCAGAGCAAGTAACTACATGCATTTCCTAAAATGCATTAATAAATATTTTACTAAATTAAAAATTTTAAAATTCATTATACATTTATGCTGAAAAAAAATGCAAAATCCTGCACAAGAATAAGTTTTCATTTTGACAGTAGCTTAAAGCGATCTATATGCAAAGCCATTTTACATGACATACCCATACTTTCAACTAAATTAGTTTTGTACTCAAATGTCCCTAGAAAGTTTAGCGGCCTTAGATAGCCTGAAGAGGGAATAGAAGGTATTGCTGCGCGACCGTGTGGCTGCACTACTAGTTTCACTGTCGTTTTGTACTTTTGTTTGCTGCTGGATCGCAGAGCAGTCTTCAGGAACTGCCCGTGAAGAACTACTCTCTCCAGCTGCCACAGAGATTGGCCCTGAAGTTTCCTCCGTGCTCGCCGAGTTATCTACGTGGCTGACTACAGGTTCAGTGCACACTTCTGCGTTCTTCACTTCGCCAAGCTCCGCGCTCTGCTTAATGTGTACTTCCACAGCGTCTGCTGGAGTAGAGCTTACATTTATAACAGCAGGCGCTGAATCATCGCTCTTAAAGTCCTCGTGAACCTGAAACATGCAGGAGTCACTATTGCATCTCGTGCAGCCGATACGATTTAGGGCGCACATGCTTTGAATGAAATTTGAGTAAAATAATTCTATCTTATCTTTATGACTACAAGTATTTAACATACATTAATATAGATATTTTTAAAAGGTTTTTACCATGTAACTAGTTTTCGGATTTTGCTAACAATTTACGTACCGAATACTTTCAACCCCAAAATTAAGACTCCGCAATATTTGTACCCGTTCCCATTAGGCTATATGTGAATCTGATCTTGCCGAGATTTTTAGTTTATCAGAAAACTATCAAATTATGGTTAGATGTAAATTCTAACTAGTGCTGCAGACAAGCTACCTTGCTAACTGAAGAGGGAAACCTCGGAACGTTTCTCTAAAACCAAAAATATTAAGGATTTAAACCCACTGCGTATGTGAAGAGGGAACACTTCTTTTACTAGTTATCAGGACAGAAACCAAGAATAGTCTATTTGCAGTTTCTTCACACTTTTTAAAATCAAACCTTCGAAAAATCACCATGTATGCAGTTCTTAGTTCCTTTCTAAATATGCCATGCATTACAGTTTTATACCTTTGTTAATTAAAAATTCTTATTTTTCGCTAAATTGAAATATACCAATATTTCATTTATATTAGGTTTCATTTTATAAATCTGAATAAAAACGGTGAGAAAAAAAGCGTCTAACGCCCAGTATAGGCTGTTCATGTTAAAGTGAGCACTTTAAGACGGTTCTGAATTTTTCCTTTCATCCAATTTCCATCTTCCTGCTGATTTTTACTATAAACATTGCAATGTTACCAATAAACACGGTGTATAACTTTCGCCACCCTCAACGTTTAATGCCTGACGCTGCAATAAGTTATATTTTTGTTTAATGCCCGCTGAAAGGGCCTTAAAGAGTGCTCACTTTACCGTGAGCAGCCTATAAGAAATATCTCTTACAAAATATTACATCTGAGTGCTCACGACTTCGGCACTTTCTTTGGTGTAATTTTTTAGACATATTTCAGCTTAATTTGTACGAGGCGGAGGAACAATCTGGAAGTAGAACTTCAGCAGGGCTTCAGAAAAGTGTGAAGTAACAGTAAGTGGATTATACACTGCGAACATTTCAATATTTCTGTACGAGTTAAGAGTCTTAAACGTTCATCAGGAATACCAACAGTATTAAAAGGGACAAAGACCATTTAATATGCAGCAATCAATACAAAAATTACTAACAAATTAAAGTTTATTACAAATTTAAATCCGATTTTTCTTTATCTATTAATGGCCACAGATTTGTTTAGTATATTCTCTAGTTATTTAAGTCACAAACACGTAAAGATATTGAAAATGCCGATATAATTTTACACCGTCTAAAATGTTTACCATTTTATCCCACGGGAATGGAGTATCCTTTCTTCAGGTTCATCTCGTGCTCACTATTCATGCTATTATATTGAAGCAGTCAAGTTCATATTTGTAAGGTAGAACAAGATTTGTGAAATTTTGCGCCATAATAGCTAATAGCCTCAAACTGAAAATTAGATTGATTAAAAATTTAGACACTTCTATTTGTAGGTTAATCTTTCCAAACTGAGCGACAGATTTGGGTAAGCTAACTTTCCCCATTACACATGCTACATCTCACTAATGTATAGTATCCTGGAAATTTTACGACATCCACGATCTAATTTACTTTTATTTCACGATATATTTCAACAATGCAACTTTAGATTCAGGAGCACCCTTATTCACTAAATAATATCTTATTCAAAGACGAACCTGTTTTTCAGCGAAGTTTGCCTTCGAACGTTTCTTCGAATGAATTTCATCCAGCACCGCACGCAAGGTATTTATCTGAAATAAAGCGAAAACCAATTACGTGCACATGAACAGGAACACTAATAACTAGCAAGTTTCAGACGTGTATAGACCGCACGTGACTATTCTACACGCCTTTAATATTAAAGGCCAGGTATGTAAATTTAATATTTCTTATGTGGCGTTGCACAAACTAGATTATAAATACGCCTTTATCTTTTAGCGGGCTGAATAGCTAAATCGAGCACAATATTTAAATATCTGTCCTATTTACAAAATTATAATATATTGGGCCACTCATTTACATGTTTGTACAGACAAGTATGTAAGTAAGCACACGCCGTTTCAGACTCAATAACAGAATTTTGCACATGTTTTGTAAATTCTTAATTTCACCGCTCCTACGCTTTATATTTATTTCAATATTTTTTTCCGCGCTTAACGCAATTTAGGAAACTCGTTCCTTTTATTTTATTAATGCTACTCTATGGAATGATTATATTATTCTGAATGACATGCAACTTAACCTGATTAAGTTAACTACTTATTTAAGAGTTTTCACGACTCAGAATTTACGATTTTAATTTTTAAAACTAATATTTTACTTTCTTTTGCAAGTTTGAAGCGTATTTAATATTTTGGCCTTAGTCACGTCATTTCGGCCGGAAAGAGCTGAGCTCCATCTTGAGATTAGCGAGGAAGCGACCGGAAGTAAGACTTCTGGGAAGGTACCTTACGAGGTCCGTACAGCGGTGTTCTCGCCGGTATTTTGACGATAAAAATCCTCGGCATCGACCAAAGTTTGTCAGATTAGTTAGTCTGCAGGAGTTAGTTTATTCTGGAACTGACTTACTCGAGTTTAGAAGACTGCTCAGGTTAAGCACGACTAGCTTAACTTATTAGTGGTCGCTGTCGCAGCAGACCCCTCACGACATCAGGAAGACATCGTGGAAGCCAGTGCAGCGAATGGTAAGGCGACGCCGTGTCTTTATTATGACTAAGGTACTTAAGCCAGTTAAATTTTCCTGCAGTATTAAGACTGCTCCAGCGTATTCGTATCTAGGATCTCACTTCAGACAAAGATGGTTGCATTTTAAATTGCTAACTGGCCCAGTTATCCAGCTCGACCCTACTGAGCTAGTGATAGGAGCATAATTTACTATTCTTATTCCAGATTAAATTACTATTTCTCGTGGTGAACATTTTTATTATTTTACTGGAGAAAATTTATTTTTTCTTGAAAGGCATTACCAAAGTATTTAAGGTGTGGGAAAGTAATCTGAACTCTACAATGCCTCTTAATGGAGCTCGTTGCATACAAGAAAAATAATAGGCACTTGACAGGAAGGCACTAATTTGGAAGAGTAGTTGCACTTGTTTAAAATTTTAGTCCGCAGTATTTAAATAATTTTAGTTTTCATTTTATCGATTCCTATAAATCCTCCAATGGTGGTAGAATTTTAGCTTTTTCGAACCTACTTTCAGATTATAATTTCATCTGAATAACCAGAGAAAACGTAAGTTAATTGATTTTATTTTAATCAAAAATTATTTGCACCTTTGGTTTTCCTTTAGTGGGGTGGTATTACTATTTCACTTTCATTGCACAGTTTTCGTTTCTCAAGAAATTATTTCGTATCAAGAGTGCCAAGGCTATGTATGAAATTCCAGAGATCCCGCAATTACAGGTGCACAACAGGATAGTAAGTGAACTAAGATATTGACATACAGGTCTTGCGGTGATATTTCCCAGCATAAGAGTATATTTGACTCCTATTCTTACCCTCGCGATGTGTTAATTACACCAGAATAAATATTTCGCACTGGGCAAGTGGCGCCTATCAGTAAATATATGATCACACACCACAACAGATAATCCTTAAAGATCGAAAGCTTTTCAATATTCACTACAACTCTAGTCAATGATTTTTTAACTGGTTATGAATGGTGTTGATTGTCAAGCACCGCCACCACCAATCTACTAACTGACTAAAAATAAATTAAGAATATTTGCATCTGGTTCGGTAGACCAAGATTACTTCAGAGAAAGATTTTTCAGTGTTAATTTGGTTTAAGACTGCCACTGCATACAATTTAAAAAAAAAAACTTTAAACCAAGTTAATTTTAAGTTTAGTGTTCTTTAATAACCGAGTAATCTGCTGCACATGTACCAACTAACACAATTCTAAGTCCAAGTTAGCACACATTACGAAGTTTAGTTACTTAGGGTTATTTTGTTCAAGATCCAACATGAAAAAATTTTTCTACTATTACTTTAAAACATCGCATTTCAAATACTAGTATTTTCTTGACAAATTTAGCAACATTCCTAAGTTTTATCGCAACAGAAACCTCTAAGTTTACACATTTATAAAAAAAAAACGAGTTCACTTTAAATACAATTTTATTAGTTTGACAATGTTTGAGAGATTACTACGTATTAGCCATTTCTAAGATTGTCCCAACATAAGGCTGAACGTCTCTCCATTGCTTTCACTGAACTCTTACAGAAGCCTCATTTGTTCGTATTATCATTACGTAACATTTTTAGCAGAGGACTGTATGGATTCTGGAATGTTTAGTCTGCAGAGTTCATTTTTCTGAGCTTTTCTTTCTAAAATCACCCCCCCCCCCCCTTTTTCCCCTAACACTCTTCCCAGTCACATGTTGGTTGAGGAATAAGTATGTTTTCAATGATTTTACAACAAGAAAGGTGTCTCGAAGTTACTCAGTTATGCACTACATCTCTACAGAATGAAAAACACTGTTCATAAGTGGCTGTGCAGCCATTTTACGCAAAACAGATTAAAGCAGACTTCATGCTATTAGTAAGAGTTTGCTAGATTAAAATATGCATGGTTTATCAGTTCATGGGCGAGTTATTACATGCAGGTGAAATACTCTCACTGGAAATTTCATTTCAGCTTGTATGTGACTGAAATTTCAAGTTCTCCATACAGGTAACAAAATTGAAGGAGTTCTAGTGATTTCACTAGATAGGCTATCAGTCCAGATACGACAACGTTTTTCTACTACTCGATAAAGTAGCAAATTCAACGCTCAAGAAGTCTGGTATAGAAAGTGTTGGTGTAAAACATTATGAAACAATTTTGGTAATCATAGCCGGCCCATTACCAGCTATGTTATGTTACAGTACTCACCACTCTGCTGGCAAAGTTGGCAGTCACCCAGTACACAGTGGCGGTAAGGTAAGCAGACATCTTGTTTAGATTCTTCAGTAGCTCGATAGCTACACCCACAGTCCACCATCGTGTGGACACTGCCTCTTGTTCTGGTTTCTCCGAGTCCACGCCGGCGCTGTCTATTTCCGAAGAACCTGCTGGGAAGGTTCCAGAAATGTTTGGATTTCGAAACTATCTTCAAATGGTTCAAAACATTCCTAATTACACTAGATTTCCAGGCGAACAGACCTGCTAGCACAAGTAGGGCACGCAAATCTATAAAGAAACTCGCAAAATTATCTTTGTATCACTGAACATTACGACATGAAGCATGTCGTGGAAAACGTCCCGATGACTGCAGTAGGAAACTTCTTCCTAAAAATATTAAAAAACACAAGCGTTATTTCAAATTACAGTAGGTGAACTACCAGCATCTCAGATTAACTTGTCAAATATGATTTAAAACTGTTCGATTTGGTTAGCTGCAAGAAATTTCATTTTCAAAACTGCACTTCCATACAATTGACAGCAAACAAGGAACACTGAAAACTTAACCACGAATAGTTTTTTTTTAGCCAGTTAATTTCACTGCAAAAATTTCAATTTCTGGATCGCTGCTTGCCATTACTACTGGTATTTCCAAAGAAATTAATACTTTTTTTTTAGGTATTTAACCAAGTTTCCATGCGCACACTTGCATAATAAGCAGTATAGTATTGCCATCACAGCTCATTATGGGCAGTAGTTAAATGCATACTCCAACATATATGCGAAAGACTAACTCATGTTGACTAAGCACCTTTTTTTGAGATCTTTACTTTACAATTTTTCCATTTACAGCAAACTTAATTACGCCAGCTTTTCATTACCACAAAGAAAATTACTATGAAAATACAAAATCTATGCCAGTATTAGTTTATGAAAATTAACTAGCGTGAGATACACATGTTTAATAGAGTTCTTTTAAAACTGTTTCGATTTTTCTGAAGTTTCAACACTTTATAATATAATATCAGTTTATGTAATACAGTAGGCACAAGAAAAAAATATATACATTTCAAATATTTGAAGATAATGCCAATACGATTCTTAGTTCGTGGTACCATTCATAATCCGACAGGACTAAAGATGTGGCCAACTTGCTGTCTAGATTAGGGTACGGTTTAGGTATCCGATATCGGGGCCTTTGAGTTGCCGTGCTCAGTGGATCTGCACAAGGAAATTCTAGCCGCGGACGTTCCAAGGTCATTTACGTGGCCACAACAAAAAAATTGTTCTAGTCTTCCATCCACAGCCCGATTTCTCCTGTCTCCATTACAAGAAAACTCATTTATAGTCTAATTGCAGCGTCTTCACTTGTGGAATCAAATATGAAAACTGTTATACAGACCATGGATACACACATTGTACGATGTCTAGAAATACTTTCACCTCACGTGGAGATCCCTGCATTGTACCACCACAACCCAGGAATTAAGCCTGCTAAAGCAGAAAGATTTGTGAAAACTAATTGACAACTTGGAAAGCTGTGCCAAACTAGTATTCCTCGAAGATGATTCTGGGGGACCAGGAAATTTTAGCAGCAAGAACAGCGAATTTAAGGTTGATTAATATAGCAGTGGTTGCCTTAAGTGAGCTGTTTGTGGTGCCCGACGTATGGCCCATGTAACAGCATCAGTTCGACTTATTGTTACCAAAATACCCAACATAACTTTTCAAACTGAATGCCCATGTGAGGTGTACGTTCATAAATGCATTATCCAGTTGCATGTATCTTAGTTTTTAATTACAAATAACACCCTTTTATCGACAAATAACATGCAATAAGTAGCGGATAAATCCAAAATAATTTCTGGAAAAGTAAACCGTATTTACAATTGTAATTGACAGCTAAAGCTGTTTGGATACACACATTTCTAAAATTCTTGCGATATTAATGCTTATAATAAACATGGGCATTTTTTTCGTGTTCTGAATGTTATTTTTTGTACTAATCCCATTTTTCTATCAACCCCTCACCTTAAGTTTTTAAGGCGCCCGCCCGCTTGCCTGACTGCGTTACAGTGTGTGTGAAATCTGTTTTTATACGAAACTATAACACGTGCAATCAGGGTACTGGTCTACGAAACGACCGCACTTCAAACTATGCCTGCCTATTACTTTTCAGACTTCGCGCACATTAGAAACACCATTTCAGAGCACTCTTGCATAGCTACAAACTGCTTTTCAAGGCACCGTATCTCAAAATATACGCGTCAGATGTACATGAAACTTCTCAAAGGCCCTTCATTGAACCTTCGTACAGACGTTCAACCAACAATAGCTCAGGCTCACCGCTGAATGTGCCCTAGGTACACGCAGCGCGACGAGAAGAATGCGCGTGACTGCGATAGCGCACTTTTAGCGCGTGCAAATGTAGTCCTTATAGCTCCCGCACTTGGGGGGGGGGGGGGGCTAGTATAAAGCTGGATTCACAGCCATCCGTTTCATCCGTGATGTGACCAACCAATCGCAAGGCAACTTTTTCCCCCTTCCTCCATCGTCAAGTATCTCTCATACTTTTAACTTTCGACGGACTGACGGATGGGCCACCGCCTTGTAATATCGTTCCTTGAACATGGCTGTGAACCACCGTTTATTTGTCTGGACATTTTTCTTTTTAAATACACAAGGCAGTGAAGTTTTTTACTTTTTTAAGTTTTACCTTTGAATTTAGCTGAAGATGACATTGTCCGAGGAAATGCTGATAAATTACGTTAGAGAAAGCGAATATATTTATTACATTCATTACAAACATTTGTCTGTGCGCGAGAAAGTTAGTGTTGTTGGGTGGCAACACTAAACATTTTCTGGCCCGACAGAATGTTGTGAGTCAATTGAAGGACGAAAAAACCAACGGGCGACTGACGGAAACGACGGATGGTTGTGAGCCAAGCTTAATGACCTCTCAACAGCTAAATATAAAGAAACTTAGGGCTAGGTTTCTTCGTAAATCAAATGTATTTCCAGCACATCGCATATTTGTTAAACACCTTTATAATTGGAATCAAATTTATTTAAAATAAATGCAGGAGACCAGCAACAACATCGAATGAAATATGTACTGAGTGTAAACCCTACCTCCCACCCTCTTCCCGTTAATTTCCCGCGAATTCATTCATTCCTGTGATTACTTAACCGTGTTCCGAGCAAAAAGGGTTTAGGTGCGATTCATTACCACGAGCTGTTTAAGCGATATAACAAGAGAAAAGGAAAACTGGCCAAAAAGAGTCGAACTTCATTTACCGGATTTATACAAACACACTAAAACTATCACAAACTTCCTTTGACGTATGAAGCCCTTACTGAGCTTGAAAGGAATTTAATCTAAAGAATGAAAAAACACGAATATTCAAAAACATTAACTGTGCGAAGAAATATGATTATAAGAACACGCAGCGGCAGTGTTTAGAAATATTTATAGTTGTGTATTTTGTAGGATTATTTTTTGCTTTGATAAGGAAGCATTAACTTTTTAGCGAAATACGTTTTCCAGTATTAACAAACCTTGTAAAAATTGAATAAATTAGAATATTTTCGCCCATTAGAAACCCAAGTTCACCGAGAATATAATTTCGTAAAATACTGGAAATGAAAATACGGATGAGCTAAATTTGTCCATAGAGATCTTTACAAGTGTCCTATTAAACTGCAGTATACACTTCAGCGTTAGTGCTGCACTGAAAATACCCGTTCGTAGTTTCAGCAACGCTATATATTCATTTAATTTAAGACCAATGCTAATTAAAGATGGAAAGTGGTATTTTTAACACCGAAGACTGGCCGGACAAAATTAAAAAAATTTTATTTACCAAGATACTCACTCAACATTTTGACAGTATACAAAGACTGCTTGCTTGCTCGACAACAGGCACTCAGCTGGACTTACCTTTTGCCAATACAGTTTTCAGTAGCCCGTGTGACAACAGGTATCCAAAGTGCTGCCTCACGGCTTCTACTGATGGGCGTTTCTCCATGGCTTGCACGGCATCTGCCACGTGACTATGCAGCTTCGTATACATCCCACTGGCAGCCTGGAACATTAAGAAATTGCGCTCTAACCTTTTACTAAAAAACTAGTTATCCAAGTTAAGGTGTAAATATTTGGTCACGCTGGAGTATAGTCTCCGCAGTAATTTAAGAAATTTTATACTTTCCAGGCGTGAAAAAAAATTATTAAACTTTGGCATTTATATTACTATACTTTCCTAGTATTCTCCCATTTACAATGGCCCATACTACAACCACGTTTCGAAATGCTCGATACAGAAGCATTGACAAAGCATGACGTTTTTAATACAGCTGTATGTTGGGAAAATATGTTCAGCCTGGCATTAACGCTGCGGTGATAAAATTCTTTAGTCTCATGTTTGGGTGGAGTCCTGCACAGAAAACGCGAAAAAATCTAAACTTTGACAAAAAAAATTTGTGAACTTTAGGAGTAAATTTCTAATAAAGTACCCTGGGACTATCGATGTAGCCCATTTGACATTATCTACATCAGTGGAATTTCTTTAACGTTTGTAATTGATCGTACAAAAGAACTTTTCTTCAGCTGCATTAGAGAATCTTTTGTATATTCTGGACTATGGTCACGAAATATCCTATTTATGGTTGATTATGTTGTGTCTGCTAAACTAAGTTTCCAGCCGCATTCACTTTTAATGCTACTTACATTTAAAACAATTTCCTGTGTTTACGTAAAAAATAATAATTTGTGGTTCTTAGAGCTGCAAAGTAATGCGTGATAATTTAAACAACGTGGTTCTAATTTTAGGAAAAACACCTTTAAGAAAAGCCACTAAACAAGACATCAGAAGTAAGTTACCAACTTCCCAAATACTTGTGCACGTAGGCGTAATATTTTAGACTACAATTATAATTCTTAAGATTTCCACTTTCACGTGTTTGCTGCAAACAATTTTAAAGAAATTTACCTTTAATAACATACTTCAGGTGTCAACAGTTCGCATAAATGACAGACTACTCCAGTAGACAAACGCAGAAAATGCTAACAGCAAGGCCTTTCTTGCCTTGGAAAACTTAAGGTAGATACAATATTCTATGTACCTGTATTGCCTACTTGTTCCATGAGTACACCGATTACGAGGTTTAGGTATTTGTCTAAGCGAACTTTAAATAGCTACAAACCTAGAGATTGCGTAGTGTGAACAAAATTGTAAATAAATCTGTTACAAACACTGCCAAATAAGATTATTTTAATAAGGGCAAGTATTTGCCAAACATCATTAAGACTAAATCGACCCAAAAATTTGTGGTAAACAGTATATACAAACTAGTGAGAATAGCTATTTGGGTGGCTCTTAAGAGCGAGGCTAGTATGAAGCGGTGTCGTCCATCCAGATTCCTAAATGCGAAAATCCGGGAGTCTTAAGGGGCCTTCACGGGTGGGATGCGTGCAGGACAACGAGCTGTAGAAAAGCCTTATATGCTGTGCGTCGGGCGTGTGAGCGGGGATGAGTGTAGAGGCGATCCCCCAGGTAGCTGCGCTTGCACATGGCAGATGCCGACGGAGAAACCCTTGTTTGGAGTGGGAAGAGACGCACAGTGGAAACAGCGCCCCACACAGTGTTGGTTGTTTCCAAGAAGGGCCGGGCCCGTGTTGGAAACTTGTTTCCCAAACAAGTCGCTCATTTTCAACAATAACTTCATAAACTGCCTGATAGTTATACATTCTTTAGGCCCTTTCTCATGATCAAAGTTCACTTTAAATCTTCAAAATTATTGAATTCTATATATTGAACCCTTTATGAAGTTACTCTGACGTCATAATCACGACCATTTTGTCTTTCCAGCCAATCTAATTCCTCCAATGTTTTTCTTTAATAACATGAAAATTTTGATTCAAGAAAACGGAACAACTAGCACTCCGAATAATCTAAACAGTATAAATATAAAGTGTTCTGTTACAATACAGAATTTAATGTGCACTTACATAACTAAAGTACCGTCATATAGTTATTTCATAAAAAGTAAATGTTAGGAAAAAAGTTATTTTCGTGCGTTCAATGGTTTACAGTGTTTTGGACAATTTTTTTTACATATATGTATCGTAACTGGAATATAAAAAATGTTTCAGTTTTAACTTTAAATATTGGATATAACTGCATGTAAGAAAGGCATTTCAAAACTCTGAAGTATTCTGTTCTGTTTAATTCCATAAATAAACTGCATGTGTATTCAATAATTTGAACTCAACTGATTGAATTTAATAAAACAAATTATAGTGTTAAATGGCCTTTAGAGTAATTAATACACAACAGATAGCCTTTTTTTTTTTAATTTTACTATACACGAACAGCTGTGGAAACATACAGATACTAGGCTTCCCTGTAGTATCGATTGTTACGAACAAACTCTAAAGTGTATCGTCAAGTTGGAGTTATTTGACAAGAGCTTCCGAGTTAACTGGACAATGGTAAAGCACTATCGGCATGTACGTGCATGAAAAAATGTTTTAGGAGTGTTAATTAGAAGATTTGTTTATTACATATGATATTTTAGTACACATCTACATAATCATTTTCACTTGTTACGGATACTGAGGAAAGATTTTTTGCAACATTAAATTTTAATTTAAAAGCATTAAAAGTGCAAATCATTTCTAGATTTAACCTTCAAAAGTTGTCAAAAAAGTTTTCCATCACATCACTGCAGCTTCGATATACTGTGTTGTAGGACAAGCTAGAAGTTAAATAGTCTACACATTTACACACTTTCTGTACTTGGAAGGCAAGAGAAAATGTATTTGAATCGATGCTCTGACGTGGTGTGTGTACGAATGAAGGAATAAACGATAACTACGCACAAGTCACTAGCATTCCCTTGTAACTGCTCCTACATATATATAATAATGGCAGAGGGGAGGAACTATGTTTATTGTCTGATAAAAATAATAAGTATTAGCTGATATAGAAACCCGTATAAAAATTGTTCAGCTATTTTAATGCTGTGTGACAATTGTTAACTGCGTATTTACTAAGCAAATACCGTATAAAGTAATCTTTGGAATAGTGTCAAACATTGTTTGAAAATACTGACCTATGGCAATGATTATTCTTAAATGTTACGAAATTACACATTTACTGAGGAGAAATAAAAAGGCTTACAAAATGCTTATTGTGATCAGCTTAAATACCCTCGGACCTCTATTTTGCACGAGCTGTAGCGTCTGTGAAATAGCATTTATAGGCCAAAGATAGTCAAATTATTAAAATTGGCAGCAAGGATTTTAAAAATTGCGTTTCAACAATTTGCATTACTAACGTTTGCAAAGTCAGTGGTTCGTTGATAATGTGAATTGCAGTTAAGTGATTTCTTTTATAGAGAGTCATTTCAGTGACGTGAGCATATAACAGTACCATACTATACAGTTTCTATCTATAGAAACTTTTCTCAATGTAGATAGAGTGGATTAAGTTTTCGTAGATTTTCAGCTGATATCTTTTGCTCTAGAAGTTGGTATCCAGCTAATAAAACAAACTGCTGTAACGCCTGCAGATATTTTCCTCCCTCTTGATCCGTCACCGACTGACGGACACCAGTGAAGAACTCTGACCCACGCACAGTGGAAATGCCCTCTGTGCGTCACTCAGGGAGACTATGAGCGGGCCGTCGCGCGTGCAGTGGAGAAGGCCTGGACGCGAGAACGCTGCGGCGATAACTAAAAGAGCTCAAAGTCCATTTTCACCTTGATTACCAGCAGCTATGGCTGCCCCCACTCCTGTTTCATCTTTAGTTCATTCATCTACGTTAGTCACAGCTGCCTTGGGAGGCAAGCAGGATAACTGCTCAGCCACCGAGGCCCCGTATCTAAACAGTTCGCCCACTAGACGTAAAAGCTGATAATCACGTTACCCCCATTAAGACTATTCAAACAACCTCCACCCCACTCCCGCATTACTCATGCAGCGCGCGCCAGAGAACAAAAACCCCATAGATGCCATCTAGCAATTTTCTGGCGCAGAAAATAAAACTTGCTCCGATATTGCTGCTACATAAACGTGTTCCCGCAAGGGTCATCTATCATTTTGTCATTTTTTTAGAGGGTTACATAACATCTCGGTCGCTTACGTACGCGAATCCACACTGTTGGGAACATTTAGCAACCATATCCGAGAATGTTATTTCTGCGCAAAAAATTTCGAATCTTAGCATAACTCAAAATATATAAACGTCCAGGATAATTTTAAACCAATAAATCACTGTTGTAATTGCATAAAATGTGTTCCATTTCTCTACAGTGTATAGCTCTGCTCTTCTATATTTGCTGTACGAAGTAGTCTAAATGGACGCTCCAGTTGCAAAAAATATATATATTAACATTAAATAACGTTTCAGGCTAGTATTAAATAAATCTAAATCAGCGCTACAAATTACAATTTTTTGGTGCTCTTACGCTTTTTATATAATCGCACGTGCCAATCACCCTACCGATTAATAACCCTGTCGAACTAACCCTTCGTACATCTTCCATATGCACTTTCTACATTTCCAATCGGCTTTCATCGTATAGCCTTACTCCGAAAGTTAACTAGGCATTGAAAATACAGTGTAACTATAGACACCAAAAATATTCCTGTACTAAATACTATTAAATTTACGTTATGAACTTTGATAGACTGCAGTACCAATTTATATTATTTCACAACTACGAATGCTACGAAGAAAAATTTTACCTACATGTTCCACTGGGTGTATATTAAGTAGTCTGAACAATCCGATTAAAGACGATACGAATAGCCGTTATCCATTGCACAAGTTTAGTAAATCTTGGCGAAGTATTCTCAACACCTTACCTGCATTTCAATAGAACGTTCTACGTAGAAACTTGCTGCTACGATTGCAACTTGACTCTCCGGGATCTCGGCCAGCACTGTCCCACTCGCTCTGCAATACGTAGCAGCACGGTTCTCGCTTGTGACGTCATCACCACCAGCAACACCAGAGACTTCTATATAATATTTGTTTCGTGTTGGGAAAAAATAAAAATAGCTTAAGTAATAGGAAACATAATTCTAATCAATTAACCAGTAAATTTCCCTTCTTTTTAAAAGCATTAAAACCATTCATTAAGTCTTTAGGACAAACTGAATAAAAGTGTTGTGTAGTCGCCGTTTGGCTCACGTTCACACGGCGATAGTGATGCGCGATAGTTTCTATCGCGAGAGCTACTCTCGCATTACTATCGTCGTGTAAACTGCATGATAGTCATGATACTGTCGCACCGTCGTGATATCACTATTGTGATATCAGCTCGAGCTAAATAGTGAAGGTAACTGTCATGACAGAACATGCAATTATGGTAGTGTAAACCGTGTAGCATCACTATCGTGATAGTGTGGGTCACAAATTTGTACATGTGTTCATTTTGACAGTAACACTGCAGAATTATTTGGATTCTCTTAATATCTGTCGCTGTCCTTACACTATGTGGCGGTATGACAGGATGTATATTATCTTATAATTATGACACGGCAGTATTGACAGCATATTTACTGTCATATAATAAACCACGGGAACAATATATGTTTATATGTCATTAATATCCTGTCACGATTGTAACTACCCCAAGACCAACCTCTTGACAAAAGGACATTAATGTAGGGCCTATCAATGTATTTACACAAATGTTGTCGTACATGTTCCTTTTGAGGTTGACTATCACAGCATGTCTCTATAGTATGTGTCAACAGGACCTATCGCGGCAATTACTTTCACACACTTTCGTGATAGCTACTATTGTGGTAGTTACTATCATCGTGTAAACGCGTCCTTATAATGAAAGAAACAAAATTTTATAATGATAATAGAATATGTTTTTTTTTTTTTTTTTTTTTTTTTTTTTTTTTTTTTTTTTTTTTTTTTTTTTTCCAATAAGAAATGAAATTATACAGTGAGTTTTCAGACAAATTTACTTAAAATTTAAGTTTTCACCTTTTCAGCGTCTAATTTCACAGCAATTTACTAATAAAAACTTGATACATATTTATCATTGTCCTATTCACATTTGTAACTGTATTCAATGTTCGCACTGCCGGAAGTCAAATAAGAAATTGACTACGTTAAAAATAACTTAAAAATTATTGACTAAATTGTTTAGTATCTCCTTGTTTTTAAAAAGGGATAATAGAAATTACTTCATGTCGATTAAAATTTACTAACTTTTGAACGTTCCACAAATACGTAGCACATAATTTCTCGATATCATAATCTAAGATCATTGCTCGATCTGAAATAATATTAGTTCTTGCTTTAAGGATCGCAAGACAAAGTTGTTTAGTTTCAGATGTACTCATAAATTCATATTAGCGCAAGTTTTGTATATTCTCCTATCTTTGGTGATTGGTTATTTACAAGTTCAGTGACATGGATACATCGTCTTTATTTTATTAATTAATGTTTGTTTCCAACTTCTACAATATTCACAGCTGTTTGATTTTGTCCTGACGCTATCCTAGTTAAGAAGTGAAGAGATAAACGTATCAGTACGTTTATACCATCAGCCGAAACCTCAGTTTCGGAAACCCAACTTTCCAAACTAAGGTTTTAATGAAGTGTTTATACGGTCATACGAAACTCCGTTTTAGAAACTTGTTCTCGTGTGTTGTTTTATGCCGTAAATCACTAGTATCAAAACAATAAAAAAAAAAAAAATCCTTTTCGTTAGGGTGATACGAAAAGGAAAAAAAAAATTACAGAAAATCATAAATATGACAAAAAAGATATTTGAAGTTACATACTTTAGTTGATGAAACATACTTTAAAAATGGCATTTCGTAACTTTATTTTTAAGATACAACATGTTTATTATGTATTATCTATTCTCGTACCTACAGCAAATTATATAATCACTCTGCATTTACACAGATTATTTTTTTTCAAATAAAACATCTTGTTTTACATTTCAACATAGACTATCCTAGTTGTACAATTCACACCAAACTGTACGTTTATACCGACACCTGAAACCAGAGTTTCGTTAACCTGGGTTTCGGAAAGTAGAGTTTGTGTCCGGTATAAACGCCACCAAAATGAGGTTTTGCCGTATTTGGAAATCAAGGTTTGTAACTCAAGTTTTGCGTTTCGTGCGCGGTATAAACAACGAAACTTCGGTTTCGTTTGTAAATGTGGTATTAAATGTACAACTATATGTGGAAGTGTAAAACAAGAATGAGTGAAGAGATTTGGGCGGCTCTTAAAAGCGAGGTCTTGAGAGCCGATGTAAAACAAGATGTTTAACTGGTTAAAAATAATGTGTGCAGATGCATAGTGATTATATAGTTTTGATATAGGTACGAAAATAGCTAATACACAATAAATATGTTCCGTCTCAAAAAAAGTTACGAAATACCATTTTGTAAATATGATTTATCAAGCAATGCATGCAACTTTAAATAACTGTTTCGTCATATTTATGATCTTCTGTAAAATGTATTTTCTTTTCGTATCACCATAACAAAAAGATTATTGTTTTTCATTTATTTAATACTAGTGATTTCCGGCAAAAAAAACAACACACGAAACACACGTTTCCAAAACGTCGTTTCGTATGACGATATAAACAATTCACTAAAACCTTAGTTTGGAAAGTTAGGTTTCCGAAACTGAGGTTTCGGCTGACGGTATAAACGTACAACCGAAGCCGAAGTTGCGTTGTTCATACCGCGCACGAAACCTAAGATTCGACGCGAAACTTGAATTACAAACCTCGGTTCCGAGATACGGCGAAACCTCACTTTGACGGCGTTTATACCGTACACAAACTGTGCTTTCAGGAGCCCAGGTTACCGGAACTCTGGTTTCAGGTGTCAGTGTAAACGTAAAGTTTGATTCAGGATAAACATTAATTTTTACCTATTATTGTTTATTTGTCTGTTTCCATTGTTATTTTATTACATATTTTAATGACAGCGGCAGATATAAAGCTTATTGAAGATATTTTCGGCAGAATGGTACATAACACCAATCTGATGTTTTGAGATATTGCAGTTTAAATATTTTGTTTGGTATATCTGACATAGAAATGAATTTTATTATATTATTTCCATTAATTGTACTCACACATACTTTTATATAAAACATTATGAGTCATGAAACTAATTCAGACGGCCAATTATATCATTAAAATTTATTCTGTATATGCTTGCATGCATTTTTCCATTATAAGTCGCAATTGGTAAAAATTAGCAATACAAATATATTCATATTAAATACCTACTTCTTATACTGGTAGAAAAAAAAGAGACACTACAATTCATGATGTAAGTTTGCAACTTGTTGCTGGCAGCTCAACCCAAGAACGCCCTTGTAAATCAATATCAAGTCACGACGTTTTATATTATTATTGCCCAACAGTCTGTTCAAAATAAAAGACACAAAACTAACGATAGGTATGTTTGCGATTGCTGATATCTTTCTTAAAACATAATTTCCAGCCAAGGACGATTTTTAGCATCGATGTATCGGAACAAATCCGTGAAATATTTTTCCTTTTCCGCCTTCACATGATTGCTTGCCGTTGCTGGGAAACTTTGTACCTGTCCTCTGCTGTAGCGCTGATTCCAAAGTCGAAACGGTGTGTACCCAATAGCATAATCACCTTGAATAAAACTTGTCATGGCAACGCTGTAAGCTTGAATCAAGCCTGATACTGCTATGCAAGCCAACAAGTTTGAGTCAAGCGTGAATCAAGCTAACTAGTCTTCACAGGGCAAGCTTGTAGCGAGCTTAATAAGTTACACTTACCGCATGCTTGCCTTGGTAACCTTCAAGCATATTTCAAGTCATCTACATGCTTGTCGTTAGCAAGCATGTGCCACTCTTAGGAAATTTGGCTTGAATAAAGCTTGAATCACACATGATATGACAAGTAAGCTTGTTCGGCAAGGCAAATTTAAGTAACATGGCAAATTTTCGATAAACTTACATGCTATTTGGGTATATACCTGTGTTAGTTGGTGATATTATCCCATAACTATCTGCTGTATATTTCAGTATGACATACTGCTGAATTTTGAATACACTTCCTAGGACAATGGGTATCTGGCAAACAGTCCTGAATATTGCCTGATTGCGACTCTGCTAATTAGCATAACAAACAAAGCTGGATGCGTATTACAAAGTGCCATTGCTGGTAATGTTTTGCAGTAGGTATGATTTCCTCGCCCTTCAGTTTTGTTTTGATAACCCCAAAGTTTTGTTCATGCTGTATAAACGAATATGCTGAAACTGGAAACAGGAAAGTAACCTCCACATTAAATAAGTAAGCTACCCACGAACACAACAAGACAATCACCGAGTTCATATTCTACCTTCCACAGGCATCAGGAAGCAGACCAACATGCTTAACTTTATGAAATACAATCAACTTCTTTTGCAAAGCATCGTGAATTAACGATGCGACTGAGTAGGGGTCTTTTTGGAATGCATTTTCATGAAACAATACGTATATGATGAATCATCATTGTGTATGTGAACAATGAATTCATACAATCATTAAAGGCGCGTGTAAAAGTGACTGGTAACATTTAATTTAGGCATAGATATATTCTGTAAATAATCAAATTCAAGAGAAGTGGGGTCAGTTTTAGCTTTATAAATGGAACTTTTTTTATTGTAAGACATATTTTGGTTTTTGTTTTGTGGATCATATATTGAAGCTTCATGACTCACCGAGATCAAGTTTAAGTTTTTTTTTGGAGGCAATACAAAAGTCGCATACACCAGTTTTAGCCTGCTTAAATCCAGTATTTTAGTGTTACTTGAAAAACGGGAAGTAGGTTTGAATACATGTATGAATTTTGTTCCCCACAATTAAGGTTCGTGTTTACCAAAAATGCTGTTTTTGGGGAGCTGCTGTGGCCAAACCAAAAGGAGGGTGGTACGCCGACCCCCCTACACCTGTCTCTCATCCTCCCTTATTGCAACCCTCCACCCAAAATGCCCCCTGACCCCGCCTGGGAGGAGATAGCCGGACAAGGGAGGCAAGAAAGCAGAGAAAGCAGGGGACGGGGCCCGCGGGACCCGCAGGCTAAGCCACAGACTGTGAAGCAGGTAATCGTACGAAATTTTATTTGTGTGACAGAGTTATCTGGGAACTCCGGCATGTGCTCGCTTGCGCCTCGTCCTGCAGTTGCAATGGGGAAACTGGTCAAATTATGCCATGATTATGGTATATTTATCAACTGTAGGCGATCTGTTGGTCTGACGTGAACGTACAATAGCTTATTAGAAAACTGGGGAGGTGCAGATCTAATTATGTTACGAATTTTGACATTATTGTACAAAATACTGAAATTATGGTACACGAAAAATGGGTCAAGATAACTTTGTACAGTAATTAGGGTACAAATTACGGTATTCACTTTGGTAGGGGAAGTTTCCCAAAGGTTAGGGGGGATATATGGCTTAAAAAGAAAGGAAAGTATCAAATTAGAACAAAATAAGATAAAAATTAGCCATATAGCATTTTGCAAAAGGGAAAAAATGGGGGAAGGGAGGATTGTTGAGACGAGGAGGTGGTGGATTCGACGGGCCTAACCTGCTAGGGTGTGAAGGTGGGGTAAACAAAAACAGCCTCCCGCGAAACCGGGAATAAAATATATGAAAGTGAGGCCATACAGAAATTTGGGAAAATGCAAAATATACCTCCCTGGTCCGGCTATCTCCTCCCAGGCGGGGTCAGGGGGCATTTTGGGTGGAGGGTTGCAATGAGGGAGGATGAGAGACAGGTGTAGGGGGGTCAGCGTTACCACCCTCCTTTTGGTTTGGCCACAGCAGCTCCCCAAAAACAGCATTTTTGGTAAACACGAACCTTAATTGTGGGGAACAAAAACCCCTCCTCGAGTGGGGGAGAGGGGATGGCAACCATAATTGACTATTCCTCATGGGGCACTGTTGATCCCCCCTAGGCCCGTTCCCCTCCCACTTTCCGTTTGTGTATAAAGCGTTTGACCGGGAAAACTTTCGTTCTTGATTAGTAATACAAGATTCTTACAGACCAGAAGTCCATCCTGGAGACAAATAACGGTTTAGAAATCTATGGAAACGATCCAAGCGATAGGAAACATTTAGGGTTCCGCCTGGATCAAGGCATTTCACTTTTCCAAGGCCTACAATCGCGGAATGGCTAAGAGCGATCCAGGTATGCTTATCTCATTCCTCGCCGCCTATACGTGTAGGGAACTGTATGGGCTTGCCGCCTTTACGTCGGCATCTTGTCTCTTGAGAAAGTTCTTCTGTAGCCACCGTCTGCGACGTGTGTGTGTGTACGCGCGTGTGTGTGCGTGCGTGCGCGCGCGTGCGCGTGTGTGTGTGTGTGAGAGAGAGAGAGAGAGAGTGTGTGAGAGAGAGAGTGTGTGTGTGTGTGAGAGTGTGTGTGTGTTTGAGTGTGTGAGAGTGTGTGAGTGTGTGTGTGTGCGTGCGTGCGTGTGTGTGTGTGTGTGCGGTTCGACGTTTTGGTGAGTTTACTGGTCGTTCAATTGATGGGTTTTTCGAGTTTTGAGGATTCTGTTGTGTGTTTAATCACGCTTCTTATGTTTTCGACGTTTATTGTAAAATTTGAATTTTTACTGGCTGTACGGGTTATTACCAAAGCCATGTGCTATTGCATGACGACGACAATAATGGCGGTGGTGGTGGCGGTGACTGCTCTTGAGATTCTCAACGGTGACTAATTTTGTGGTGTAATAATTAATAGAAGTTGGGTGCACGTCTCTCAACAACATCAAATAAATACCCTGTAGAGGTTTTTACGTACCTAGAAATATTTGTTTGTAAACGCCAGTTTCAGACACGCTCACTTTAAAAAAGAATGCACATTAAGAACATAAAAAGGAAACATCTTTTAGGCGTGTAGTGTTTAAACGCTATTACCAGGTGGGCATTTTTTCCCTCCTGAAAATTTGTCCACCGTTCGGCAGCCTGGCTTGGAAACCTTACCCTGCACTATAAATACACAAGGTGGTTAAGTAAGAAAGGGAAACTACTTAGTAATTTGATTAAATTTTTTTACTGGAGTTTTGAGTAGCAATATATAATTTAGTTGCTCGACCAGTGCGTGTGAACAGCAGCCGTGCATATCCACTGGAATTAAAGTTGTATCGGGTTATCTCTGGAGCTACTCTGGTTCCCTTAAACCTGAAATCGAACCTTCAATACTTGTAAAGTCTACGATAATTTAAAGTGTTTTGTTGCAGCTAAATGAGAAATGTACTCCGACGTCTGCATAAGAGCTTATGATCTTTCACAGTACTCTCCAAGTTTTCTGTTCAGAATTTCGAATTCAGTTTTGAGTATTTCATACAAATATTTTGTGTAGAGCATATAAATGAATTAACTGCAATAAAATTGTTTGTAGTACCTTTCTACAGGCAGCGTAGACCTGTATTAAGACCAGACCGGCGTTTAATGGAGTGGGCTGTCCCAGCCGCGTTTGGTTCTTTCCTAAATATATCGTGTATCAAGCTTTTTGTATTTACATTTAAATAAAATTGCCTTTTAGTTAAATTGAACTTTATATTGTATCTCAATTATAATATTTCCATTGTAACTAATATGAATAAAACGGGTATAATATAGGCGAGTTAATTAGGCCTAGTAAGAAATAGTTCTTAGCCAAAACATTATTACACTTGAGTGCGCACGAATGTGGTGCGTTGTCCTTTTGGTGTACTTTTCTGTATTTGGTTAAGCTTTGTTTGCATGGAGCTGGAGAATATCCTGGAAGTATAACTTTAGCAAGGCTTCAGAAAAGTTGGAAGTAACCGTATTTGAACTATAGCAGCGGCAGATTGATGACTGTGGAGGAACGTCCTGAACAAGGAGTAAACCTCCACGCGAAGGCGGGTGACCACACTTCCCACGTTGAGAACACTGGTCTGAAAAATTTCCCTTCCCGCCTGGGATCGAACCAGAGACCGCAGTGCTGCGAAGTTCTTAGATGAACCGCCAGGAAAACTGTGGTGGCCAATTATTTTTAAGGTGCAGTTACGGGCATTCTAACACTTCTGGCAATTTTTTTTAACTTTTTGTACATTTTAGAGCTACATGCGTATGTCCTGCAAGTTTCACATCCACATGTTGCACAAATGTGAAAGATTTTCAAAGGGGATAGTTTGTCTCCCACTGAGCTTTCTGGTTTTTCGCATTATAAGCTTTACGCAGACACGGAGAAGCCAATCTGCTACAGCCTTGCGTTGTAGTGTGTGCTCTGCGATAACTGCTGACCACCTGGAATCAACCAAGTTCACCAGGGCGCATACCGGACTCGTGACTTGGAACACACCAAATGACCACACTCCAGGTCTCGCTGCCATTATCGTACAGTAATCCTATAGCTGCATCGGGTCTCCGCGGAGTTAAAGTCCCGTGTATGGTAATATGAATTTGATTCAAATTAAAGCTTCAGATATTACTTTGATTAACTTCTCAATGTCTGGTCAACTATGTAGGAATCTTATAGCCATTTTTTAAAATACAATTTCTTAAATTGTCCAATGGTTCTTAGCCGTGGCGTAATTCGATTTCGATACAATGTAATATTTTATTTTTATGTTGTCTGGAAGGAACGTGTAACGTTTTCATACTTTACCATAATCTGTCACCCTTCACCTACAAATTATTTTAGAGAATTCTCAACACCTAGTAAATATATTTTGAAGATTCATTTTTGCAAAGTTATAATTATGACAAAACCTTTACGAGTTTCAATTTCGATGTTTCCCGGATTCTGTACTGAATGAAGTGAACTTTGTAGCTCTGCGAACAAGTTCTAAAATTGTTAGTATCGATACGAATAAATTCACCAAATAAATTATAATTGCCAAAACGTACTACATGCAGTAGCCGAAGAATAATTTCACGCGCCTGTGCATATTTACGTCAAACATGCGACACTAACATGCGTTTTGTATTCAAAAAGCAGATGTGTATGAAACAAAGGCATTGGCTTTATGTAAGTACAGATACGGTAGTGTGTCGTATGGATTGCAACAAAGCAAGTTACATGTGCAATATGCAAACAGCTGGAAGTTCAAAAACTTTAATCAACGCATAATAAAGACATTTCCTACAAATTAGCAGGAACGACCCAGGAGCATTTTTGAAGACCTTAAATTTGCATCAAATAAAATAATATTTCATCTGCAGAGGACTTCTTCCCCATAGATTTAAAGTTATGGGATATTGTATTTAACGTTTGGGCCAGTTTATATAGCACATTTTCTTTCATTGCAAGATCTCGCGAAACTCACTCAAATTACGTTCTTCCAAAGTACCTAGAACCAGTCGACGTGGGAGTTTTAAAATATGAGTTATCTAAGATACTGAGATAGAAAAACTTTAACTACGTATTACGTTCTCTCGTTTCCTTCTTTCAGTTCTTGTTAGAAAAACGTTTAATGTACACGTTTTTTTAGTTGCCATGTTAACTTAATCTCATCAGTCTGCTTCCGGACCGCATTTTTTTTCTGTCTTTGTATGATAACCAAATTTCTTAACATGGTAACTGTTCTAGCCCCGTGACAATACAAGAAAGAAGGATCACGGGCTAACCCCTAGTAGCATATGAGCATCTGGAAGAATGTAGCTTTCTAATAGTGAAATAGTTATAAGAATCGGCCGTGTAGTTTCCGAGATCACCAGAGACATATAAACAAATAAACTCAAATTACCTCTTTATAATATTAGGATAGGTTTTAACCCCTCCTGTCCCTCTCCCCCCGCTTTGTATAAAATTATTTTTAATAAAAATACTTGCATTAAAGAAGAAAAAAATTAAAACATGACAGTTTATCTACTTTACAGGAATGGTCAATGCCACTATTCGGTACAGGCCGATAGCAGGCGGCATAATCGAGAAATTTATGTTTAGAAAATATAGACCATTATGGAGGGCGCCGATAGAATCACTTATACTTAAAAAAAATAAACAAATATTACCGTCGCCTGCTGGGTGAATTAATACACTAGCGCAACCTAGGTGATAAAAACATATGAAACCCAAGATGGTGGCTTACGATAGAATGTGTATATGCGAGGGTAGTAAAGGTGAGGTAGTCAGTCATCTGCTGGCCGTAGTGCTGGGGTGACCTCATTTTTAAATCAACTTTTATACATTTTTCGGTATTTTTTTAGAAATTTTAACAATTTAGAATAACACGTTTTTGGGATTTTTTTAAAATTTTTTTGAATTTTTGAGGTCAAATGTCAAAGTTCTAACGTCATGAGTCCTGAGTCCAGCTTTTTTGGCTAGGAGTCACCGATCCCGGTCTCTTGTCTGGCTAGGAGTCACAAATCCTGGTCTCCTGCTCTGGGAAAAATGAGAATTTTTAAGGGAAAAAGGGAAATTTTGGATAAAAAGATTTATTTCTGAAGCAATTTCTGAGTAAATAAGGAACTTTGAAGGAAAAACGGGAAATTGCAAGATGGCGGGGCGAGCGATAGCCGGAGCCGGGTCATGGCTTCTGATCGAGAAGTCTCCAATGTCTATTACTCACGACGAAAGCAGAAAACAGGCTGAATGCGAGCCACGTTGCCACTACACATACACTTGGCAAACGTCAGTTGACTGTAACTTGTAATTCAACTGGAGGAGCTGCGACAGACATACGTCCAACCAATGACATAAACGTCTAAATATTAATTACAATTGAGGTATCGAGGATTGTATCTCTTTAGGAACAATTTTGCATAAAAATTGCAAATATATGCAATTCAGCTGAATTATATTCCACAATTATGACTCGCTAGAATATCAAATAGTACATCTTATATGTTACTGTTGATAGAATACAATAGACACACGCGAGAATAAGGAGGAGAAAGTCCAATCTTGTGAAGATAATCGTAAAAGACTTCCGGCTCTGTCAATCCGGTCATGCCACCGCCATCTTGGATTCCGCCATCCTTGTAGCAGGTAGGCTACCGTCTTGGTAGCCATATGCTGCCATCTTGGACCCGTCATCTTGGTAGTCAGTATAATTATTTTTCATGCTTTAGCATTCCATGTTTTTCATCATTTCATGCTCCCATTCCATGGGTTTTCTCTATGTGCTCCATTTTTCTTTCTCTCTCTCTTTCCTTTCCCTCTTCCTTCCTTGTTTCCCAGTTACTCACTTCATTCGACCCCACCATCTTTGTTTTCTTAATTTGTATTTTTTTTTTTTGGAGTTTGTCTCTCAATTTCGTTCGACCCCATTTTTGATTTCTCGTTTGTCATTTGTTTTAGAGTTTGTCTCTCGCAATCGTTCGACCCCCACCATATTGTTTCCCAACTACCCGCGTTCGCTCCATCACCATATTTTTTTTCATCTTACATTAGCCGTTGCTAGGAGGCGCGCCGGTCCCTCTGATCAGTCGCCTTCCCTCCGCCGCCATCTTGGTTCTAGAGATGGCTGCTAGGAGTGCTGGTGTCGCTCTCACTCCACCGAAAAATTTGTGTATAGAAATGTCTGCTAAGGACGCTGGTGTCACTCCCATTCGACTGATTAGTCACTTCACTCCACTGTCATATTTGTTTATAGAGTTCGCCGCCTGGAACACTGCTTTTTTTTTTTTTAGAGCTCAAAGTACCATCCTGAGGAGTGCGGGATCGAACTGCCGAACTTTGGGTCGGCATACTGATGACTTAGACTACTCGGCTATCGGGACATGCACTGGGGTTTATAAGATAGATATATATATATATATATATATATAGAGAGAGAGAGAGAGAGAGAGAGAGCATGTGTCTGTGGACGAATAAATATTTTGACGTGTTTATTTTTCATTAATGATATTTATTTTTAAGTTTATCAGTTTTATTATATTTTTTATTATTCAGTTTTAACTTCCATATAATTTGTTTCACTATCACAGCAATACGTATTTCTTTTTATTACATTTGTTATTATTCAGATTTAACTTACATCTATATTTTTTTCACTACCTCATACTTATTTTCAGTATACTTTTTATTATCAAATTTAACTTAAATATAATTTTTTTTTCATTAAAGACATTTCTTTTTATTGTATTTTTATTCAATCAATTTAATACATTCGTTTATACTCTAAATAAAAACAATTTTTATATGTCTAAGTAAATGGTCATTACGGCTGATCTGATTACCGCACCTGTGGCATAAATATGACATGCAACTTGGAATTTCGGCACAAATATAAAGCTTATGTCGTATTGCCGATGCTGGTTGACACGTGGTAAAAATTCTCGAACTAAGGAACAAACACTCTATCCATACCGCTCACTCACGAGTATGCCCATGACCATCTGATTGGGACTCGAATGGCGATATACACTAGCCATCATCTTCGATGACCAGAAGCATGTCTCCATGTGTGTGAAGTACTTCACGAACCATTCATCCATTGTACGAACATTCCCTCATGAATGCGCTTTACGAAACACATTTGTAATTGGAGGAACATTTCAGGCACTGCTCTTTTAATGTGTCCATCTTATTCACCCCCAAAGCCTTCTACCATATTTTAAAAATAAAAAATATATAAGCACTATTCGGACCGGGACACGAAACTTATCCTCCAGAAAGTTAACCAATGAGCTTCATCGCTCGGTGACGTATTAGGAGTAAAAAATGACTAGAAATCTTTAAACGCCAAGCTTTTATTTATAAATGTACTAAATAGAGAAAATTATTATAGTGGTTACACTAATTGTAGAACTTGTAAGATGTGGTCAAACATTCGTAATAAACTTTACTACCAATTCATATTTTTTTATCAATTTATATTTAGTATATTTAAGCTTGACGCAAATAGTCAAGAGCCTTACGCAAGATATGTGCTTACTACGCTGACGCAAATTAGTTATACGTTCTATAGTGGGCTAAGTTTTTATATACTAAATATAAATTGATACAAAAATATCAATTTGTAGTAAAGTTTATGACGGCTGTTCGACCACATCTTACAAGTTCTACAATTTGTGTATCTACTATAATTATTTTTATCTTTTTAGTACATTTATAAATATAAGCTTGGTTTTAAAAGTTTTTTCTTACAGTTATTTTATTTTCATTTTTCAGTTTCACCAATTGTTTGTAATAAGATGTAGCAATACACTTCTCGGGATAAACTTTATGTTTGTTAGTGTGCACTGCTACATAATTGGTACAGATCCTGGTCACCATCTACAACAATCAAATTACCCATCGAAACAAGTCCAACAAGGCCTAACTTGGTACATTTACTATGTGGGGAGAGAAATTAATTTAAATAAGCATTTCCAAGACATCGAAGTTTCTCGTAAAATTTCCCAACATACTAAACCATTTATGCGAAATGAAATAGTTACGTAATATGAAAAACCAGCATTAATACACTAGACAACGACCCAACACGACACTGTGTGTGCACGTACGAGCGAGTACAGCTGATCGGACGCACCAAGCCACTCTGCCTGATCGAGGCAGGCTTGTGCCACCCAACAAGGGCGACAGTCAAAGACAGGGAGGTCTGGCAACATTGCTGCAGTAAGCTCAATTGGATAACGGGAAGTGGTTTTAAATCGACTTGCAATATTTGACCTAAGCACACTCACATATATACAATTGAAATAAAAATAAACGGTCGACTTGCCTAGTCAAATGAGCCCAAACTCAAAGATTCCTCGTTTAGCTTTGATGAAGGTCCTATGACCACCTTTCGAATCCATCATCAGGCGTTACTGACCATCTACCTCCAAAAGTCTCATCAAGAGCAATCAAATGAGCCCAAAATCAAGTCAATACTTTTAACCGTTGAGGAGTTCCCTCGTGAGGAGATGATCCTAGCTGCAGCACCAGGTCACCATATTATTGCATTGTCATCGGGTTTCTATATGTACACCAAGTTTCAGCTCTACTGAATACCTAGCAGTGGGTCAAAATTCACTCGCGAGATTTCACCCCAACGTACAAATAAACTAACAAGGCAAGTTAAATAAAAGCTTGTAATAAACAATATTTATTCTGAAATAATTTTATTGTAAGATAGGTTAGCGTATTTTATAATGCCAGTAAATCATAGCTAGAAGCAGAAGAGGCTATTCATATATGATTTAATGATGTTGAACTTAAGACACCTATTCTAAATGTTAAAAGTTCCAACAGCTGATAGATTGTTTCCCAAATAATTATGTTGTACTACAGACCAAATTTTATTCATTCTAATAACATAGTACTTTCTTTGACAGCAAAGAATAAAAATGTTTATTTAATTAGAGCAAAATAATTTTTCACTATTGTTCTGGTTTTTAAAGATTTGCAAATTGGATTTTTATATCAGTTTACTGCAAATTCAGAAATATAATTTGAAATGATAAAGACATCGGTGGGAAATTAGATTTCTGTGCTAATGACATATAACTGTTGTTTTAATTCACTATAACGGGTACTGTTTTCACTGTGACGGACTGGGAGATGTTAGTTTCTTCTTTTGTTAAAAGCATTTTCATAAACTAAACAAAGGGGAAATGTTTCAAAACAGCAAAAAAAATCCTTATTATATACGTGAGTCTTTTATAACACTTTGAAATACAGATACAGATTTTCAATCCAGGGGCACTAATCATGTCGATTTAGAAACAATAAAACATTCCTTCAATATACTTCGACAATCTTTATTTACATTTTTTTTAGGATGAATACCAACAGAGTTGTAACATGTTTACTAATTGAGCTCGTTTCAAATGATCTTCCTACACTGCAAAAATTATTCTCAGTAAACTTTGTTAACTGTAAAGGATGTTTTAAACTCACATTTTGTAACGGCACACCTTGCCTTACAAAAAGAGTTCAGTATTCTTGTTTTGCAGTTTTTTTGGCATGGGAACATGGCGTGCTTCGAGACTACGCTGTGCGGTGTCGTTCCACGCGTTGCTTAGATTGTGAAATGTCGGCGTCGTTGTGAGCGAGTGCAGGCATTCGTCCCGTGCAACGACGTCGTGGTGAGCGAGTGCAGGCATTCGTCCCGTGCAACGACGTCGTGGTGAGCGAGTGCAGGCATTCGTCCCGTGCAACGACGTCGTTGTGAGCGAGTGCAGGCATTCGTCCCGTGCAACGACGTCGTTGTGAGCGAGTGCAGGCATTCGTCCCGTGCAACGACGTCGTTGTGAGCGAGTGCAGGCATTCGTCCCGTGCAACGACGTCGTGGTGAGCGAGTGCAGGCATTCGTCCCGTGCAACGACATCGTGGTGAGCGAGTGCAGGCATTCGTCCCGTGCAACGACGTCGTTGTGAGCGAGTGCAGGCATTCGTCCCGTGCAACGACGTCGTTGCTCTTGCGTCACCTTTGCCTCAGCAGAGGTGACGCAGCGTGCGTGCCGACACCGTCAGATAGAGGCTATTCACGTTAAACTGAGCACTTTTGAAAGCCCTGTTTAAGATCTACTTGCATGCACGTTGTGTATTCTTCCGGATTACTTACAATTAACATTGCTACGGGCCTTATCACTTTATTCATGCGCCGGTCAAATGAAACTGTGAAATTATTAAAGAAGTAAACATTTTTTTAATCTGCTAATTTTCACACACTGAAGCGTTAAAAGAAATCAGAAAGCGTAACAAATAATTAGATGATCACAAATTGTTACCTAACACTTTTTATTCGACGTTAACATACGGAAATACTTTCTATCCATCGTTACCAACTTTACCGGGTGCACGTCACTCAGTGCGCCCGTTAAAGTATATGCGGGCGGGAACAGTGACATTTTTCTAAGGTTGATTTCAAAAGTGCTCACTTTACCGTGAACGGCCTAGGGCCGCGCTGCGAAAAACGCTCCACGAAGTTCCGGTGACCAAGCACACACCACGCCAGGCGTAGTGTGTGTGCTTGGTCAGCTCCAACCTTCTCGCTGCCCCATCTTGCCGCAAGTTTGTTAGTACGGCCAAATAACTGTATCCACAAGCTGCGCGTGGCTACATAACAAAATTCAATTTGGCTTATGCGCGTACTTGCGCATGGTGAAGGAAACAAACATGCCTAATAAAACGTTATTTAAACGTAGCTCGATGTCCTGTACGCACAGCGACGCTGGTCTTTACCCTAGACACGCGTGCATGAACTAAACTGGTGTAAGAGCCCATTAATTAGCCAGATTTTATATTCTACAAGTTACTATCAAACCTACTCAAAAATACAATCCTAATGTTAACCAGCAATACGAGGGATCTTTGAGAAACTTAACTACCTATCAATAGTTTCGTAATAATGAAATACTCGTACAGGAAGAGTAATTGTGTTTAATATTAAAAACTATACTTCATTCATTTCTACAGACCTAACCCGAAACACGAGTCCCAGATAAATTGAGAAAATGGTAAATAAAATAAACGAAGTATAATTTTATCATTCGTGTTCAGAACGCTATAAATAATAAGTGTAAGGGACACACGAATACAGTGCTAACTGGAACTGCATATTACTCGAGCAGATGACTGTAAAAATAATTCTGACGGAGCTGAGTGCATCAATTGAATAGTATTGCATTAATCACTATTTTTTCGTGGTGGAAGTCACCGATACACATGTGTCATTCTTTTTTAAATATTGCATTTTTTTCAGTCTCGTTCAGTAGCCCTTGGTATTTTCGACTTGACTCCCTTCATTGCGTACCGGGTACGATTCCCGGCGGGGTTGTCATGGATTTTTGTCTGTGCTAGAGTGATTGTTTCGCTTGTCACCCATCTCATTTCTGTAACTAATTATTTCGCGTTCAAATTTTTTAAGTACGGGACATTTTTTCCATTACTGCGCTTCAACCCACAATATTTATTGGCGACTGCAAACATGAATTCTTTACTATTTTGCTAATAAATTCTTTAGTTTTTGTTTTTTACACGAAATTTATTCGGTGATGTACAACATGAGGAAAACACATGTACACACTGAAAAATTTGTCTTGTACACATTATTTGGTGTGTCCTGATTTCTGTGAATAATCAGTATAATGCTTAAAACACTGTTTTGCAGACATGAAATTTGTACCCATGCGATCGAACCAGTCCTGAAAAGTTTTTTATGCAACAATATTGCGAAATATTCTTCGTTTCGTCGTTCACCATCAAAAGATCGAGATGTTCAGATTTCTCATTCTTAGTCACACGCGTTGGTGCCACATTTCCTGTGGCGTTCAGTGAGTACACATTTACAGATATTTATTTCCTGTAAAGGAGTTGGAAAATCCAGTTCGCTAAAATCAAACTTTTCTTCTACCTCAGCATACCTCCTGTGCACTGCGGATGCGATGACTTAACAAATCCAGCCAACACTGACCACTTGAATCATTGTTTGTCATAGTTGTAGGGATTGATTACGCCTGTGTTTCGTAAAGCCCGGAAGGTCAACATACGTCGATAGCTGTGAAGGTTCTTCTCCTTTGTTGCTTGGAGGAAGCCCCTTGCACCTATTCATATGAACCCTTAGATCATCCATCCATGAAGTCTACACACCACACATTGAATGTGTAACTTATTTGGTTGGGGCACTTTGTACAGCCATGCATCTCATGTCTCCTTGCACTGTAGCTGTAGGCAAATACCTTGTCATAGTAGCAGCAACAAAACCTTGGAAAAGTCGTCGATCATAGAACTAGTGCAGGTGTACCATCCGAAGAGTCGATGGCGACACTGTTCTAGGTGACCCATCCAAAGAAGTCGATGGCTCTGCTGATAGCACACATGGCGAAATCCATGGCACGGCTGTAGAGCCGATTAGTTATGGTATGTCCGAAGACATCACAGATACTGAATATGATGTCGACTGTAAAAGCAAGCCAAGACAATCCGCCTTTCATGGGAGCTGCTGTCAAACTAAGCCTCTCAGCTGATCTCCCTACTGCTAATATTATACGCACTAAACAAGCCCTATGACGTCGTATTAACGTTGAAACAATCGTATTGCAGTATTAATGTACTGTTCGGACACAGGTAAACCAATCACCGAGTTGTCACGTGATTGCAGCTGACTACTAGCATGCAGGCACTGAGGCATCACATGCATGGACAGGCTGGGAATTTTACCTTGTCAAAGTTTAAAACAATGGCAAGAGCTGTGTTAGCAGGTCTGCACCTGTTCATTGTCTGGTAACTGTATGCGTACGAGCTTCCAGGCCATTTTCACACTCTGCATAGTGTCAGATAGCCTAAGTCAGCACATAGCAATATTAGCATTTTCATAGGTATGTACTGGTATTGAGCTAGCTATCTCCAACCCAGTATTCTGTATAAGGACAGGCAAGAATAAAATTAAAATGAATTCAAAGTAAGGTAAACAGGCCTGTACTCATTGTGCGATACGCACATGTGATTACGGTTACATAATGACCTATTTAGATGAGTCAACTGCATTCCCCTCCCACTCCCCTCCCTAATCAGCCGACCAACAGTCAAGGAGAGTATCACTTATACTCCACCAGTCGATGGAATGACATCAGTGAGGTAACATTGAAAAGAGAGAGCACGCGTGATTACATAAGTAAATGCAACTGGATCCCCCCCCCCTGCACCGGCGGTTGTGATTGTGCAATAACCAAAAAGTATATCCTGTACAGGAATCTAACTCGATATTCCCAAAATTAAAAAGTATATATTTAAGTGTCCTGTCTGGGAATCGAATCCAGTGCTATCAAAATTTCCCAAATTAAAAAAAAATTAATGCCCTTCTCGGGAGTCGAATTTGGTGTTCAAAAATCGCACTCGCCTGGAACCGAACTGAATAATATATTTCCCGAAAACTTAAATAAATGTATATTAAGAGCCCTATTTAGGAAGCGAACTCGACACCAAAATTTCCAAAATCCAAAAAAAAAAAAATATATTAGTTGCAGTGTCAAGCAATTGAACTCAAAATTTTCCAAATCCAAAAACAATAAAAAAAATTACGTGCCTTGCCCCGGAATCGAACTAAAAACTAAAATTTCCAAAATTGCAACCACCAGAAATCTAACCGGAAGTTCATTGCACTGCAAGTGCATGAACAAAAACTGTATGTGTAATACAAAACTTCAACTGGAAGTGCATGTGCAAAAAATGCATTTTTCGCGAAAGTAGGACAAAAGTACATTCAAAAACAGGTCACAGACAGGATCACAGGTCAAAAGTCATTTGTATCCAGAAGTCTTCCACTGCCCCTAGATATTATATATATATATACATATAATCGCAACTGATAACATCATATTACATGCAACACACACACAAGTGCAAACATGTTGGCCAACATAAACATTTGATCCACCAACTTAACAAACATAATTACTCCTTTTGGGTATGTTAAAGGGAACACATCGAGAGGAATAGAGGGGGGAATTAATTTAACTCTTCATGCATGTCTTTTATCAATCTAATGTTATTTATATACATTTCTGTATACCATGTTGGACGTTTCCCTAAGGAAGCTACATAAATTTTGCTATTTATTTTAATAATAGGATTTGTGAAGGGTGCACTTTTTGAGTATCTAGTGTGATGTCCTTGATGTGTATTTATATCACTTTGTGTATTTAATAGCATAAAAAACATGTTAAAGTATTCTCCCCTCAATACACCCCCCTTTTTAATATAAAGGCAAGGAATACAAAAAAACACGAAAAAATATCGCAGTACATTTCGTACCTTCAAAATATTTATTTACAAATTAAAATAATAAATTACACATAATTATTGATTGAAAAACAATTCCATATGACATGTATATATATACACACACACACGAAGTAAGTCTTCTGCCAACGAAATTTCAGCAACAGGATAAAAATATTGGTGTAATGGGAAAGCTCAATTTGTGTAAATATGCTAATAATAATGACTACATAATATATTACATGACAAGTTGCAGAATTGTCTCGCAGTAACTTTGCATGGCGAAAATGCTTTAGCTACTTAAATGTGTGAAAAATTTTGTTGACTCATTCTGCTCGAAAGTTTGTATTTCGCATAGACGTAAGACGAGGTAGAGCGATTTTCGCCTTCTGCGCATGTCGCTATTACTAAATCGCCCATCGCCAGTAGAACTGTCAAAGTCATGTGGTCAACCCTGAAGCACGAATTGCTTTGCATTTGAATGTTAGAAACACCTGCGCTTTTATAGGAATAAAATACATCGACTAACTTGGATGTATTATAGTTCTATTAGAACATCACTAGAGGAAAAGTACGAACATTTCAAAGCATTTGCCTACATAAACAGCGCTATAACCTCAAATTATATCAGTTTTGTTTTTTATATAGTCCAATCGACAGAAAATCAGTCCAATGTTGGCGGCTAATAAGCAGCTCGCATGTGTATTCGAAGTCATTGTCTATATTACAGTATTTCACTTCGAGGACATTTATTTCTTAATGAGCTCAATCGCTCTCTTCTTCTCTTCAAGTTTGACCACGCCATACGTATTCTTTTGAGTTGTAGTCAAAGTTGCCAATATTCCAAAAGTAAATAAAACTTCTATGGGAAGGATAAACAGACGCCTAGTTTTATTCTTATATTTTCGTGAACGCATCTTGTTTATAAATGTATAGTGTATGTATTTTATGAAATATTTAATCAAGTTGGCATCCAGAAAAATTAATAATCTCTAAGTATTTGTAGAATTTTTATACAACTTGTATTAGAGGAACCATTTCATAACGTGAACATACTGTACTGTATAGGCTATTCAAGGGAGAGTAATTAATTTGGAAGCGCTCTCATTTGCAATAATAGTCAATAAATATATGTTATTGTAGCATTAGGCATTAACTTTTGAGTCCGGTGAATTGTATATTACTGTATTTATTACTTACATAGAAATATTTATTCTAAATGGGGTGGAAAGGTAAAACATAGCTGATAGGAAAACAGTAGCTAGGGCTTCAAATGTGCTCACTTTACCTTGAACAGCCTATACACTGAATTGATGTGTAACTGTATGTACATATTTTACATTTGATGTGTGGGGGCAAGTTCACTCATTTCTTCTCTTCACAAAAATTTGTTGTCTTTCCTTTTAAACAGTTTCCTGCAGATGTATTCTTAATTTAGGCATTTCCTGACTTCAAGTATTTAACGTAAATAACATACATTCAATTGCTAAACAATGTTTGTTGGTTAAATATAGCACTGCGATGAGAAAGACTAAAAACGTGCAGTTCATATCCAGAAACACTACATATTCCAGACCTGGATTAGGGCTAAATTCCAGAAATTTCCAGTTCGTAGACAGGCACGCTGATCGCTAAGCCAACTAGAATGACGGGACAGGGGAGGGATGGTATTGCAAGAAATAAAGTACCTAGTAAACATAAAGTATTGAGAAAAAACTTGTTAAAAATGCTTCAAAATTTCGTTGAAATCAGGCCACATTTTTTCTCCCCCGTGCACTCGTTTGCAGCCCTTAATCCAACCATGTCGAGTTGCAATCAACCTGTAGTTAAATAGACATCAAAAGGATAATAGAACACAGACACAGAAATGGAAAAACCACAGTAGTGACCTTCGTAGACTTTAAGAAAGCCTGCTATTCAATAGACAGGAACACCATACTAGATGTACTGCGCGACAGAGGACTGGATACTGCAACACATGATTTAGTGAAAGAAACACTGGAAGCCACAACTGCCAGGGTAAGATACCGGATCGCACTGTCCGACAGCTTCGAAATAAAGACAGAAGTCCGACAAGGGGATGGGCTGTTGCCGATACTGTTTAACCTTGTACTGGACGAAGTGGTGAAACAGTGGAGACAGTTAAACAAAGCCATGGGGATTGAAGGCGTACAGATTGGGTACAAGATCAAGCACAACGTAATAGTTGATTGCGTGGACTTTGCGGATGATATGGCATTACTAAATGAGAAGGAAGAGGACACGAAGATGGAACTAGCAAACTTAGCAGAGATTGTAACGAAGGTCGGCCTGAAGATAGCCTACAGCAAGACCAATGTATTGCATGCAAAAACCGACTGGAAAATAGAAGGTCAAGTTGTAGGTAGAGTAGACAGCTTTCGGTACTTGGAAGAGAACATTACTGGCAAAATACAAAACAAAAATAGTACAATAGACTGGGCACAGCTACTCCAGAGACTAAGATATGTGGCTAAGACAACCTACGGGAAGGAGAACTTATCGATGAACGCCAAACTGCGACATTATACGTCGATCATCAAGAGTGCCGCAATGTATGCAACAGAGATGCTGACATTAGGCAAGAGAGCTTGTATACACTCGGAGAGAGAGGAAAGAAAGATCTTGAGTACTATATGGGGCACCAAAAAGCAAGGTGAATTTTGGATCCATATATCAAGGCAGGAGCTATACTAGAGCATAGAACCAATTTCGAGTGTGATACGGAAGAGAAGGTTGATATTTAGGGGGCATCTGATGAGGATGAACGACATCAGGTTGACCAAGAAGATCTGGAATGCGGCATGCTTAACAGGAAACAGCTGGATGAAGGAAGTTTGGGAGGACTGGAAGGCAATTGGCATTATGGATAAAAGTCCCCAGACAATAGTAAAATATAGAGTCAGGTCAAGAACATGGTGGAAGGTCACAAATGGACTGATACCAGGATCAAGAAACAACTCGCAGAAGCAGAGAGAAACAGGAGGAGTGAAATAAATGAAGAGGTATTGGGGAGAGCGAAGGCACGCTGAATAAGTCACTCGTGATCCTGATGGGTTATAATGAACTAGAAGAAGAAATAGACATGGCCAACTACTTCATTTTGCTGGCATGTCAAATTTGTATGGCCGTGTCCGAATTGGCAGATTTTGTAGACAAAATTATCACGTGACCCGATTTTGTATACAAAAATGGTGACGTATATGGTAATTTGGTATTTCGTATTTTGTATCTAGTGGATGTTAGCAAAAATACAATGACAAAATCAGCGCCATATTTGTTTTTAATTTAAAAACACATGTGCAAATATGTACATAAAATGACTTTTAAAACAAATAATTGTACATAAAATACACTAGGCATGTTTTAAAAAGCAAGTAAGTGTTGTGCTTTGTCTATATATATATATATATATATATATATATATATATATATATATATATATATATATATATATATATATATATAACTTCACGATCTGCACACATACCGCACGACATGCACCAACTCCTTCACTTCTAAGTGCTCAAAAATCATCAACATCTCCTCTGGAAGACTTTCTATAATTGTCGATTCCATTTTGTTTCTATACCTAGAAATATAGAAGCAGTCGTAAAAGAAAACCCCTGAATCTATTAATCTTGTTTTTAAGAAAATCACTCTTAAATTTGATTACAATTACTTAATTCAAATCCTCCTGCACAGAACAGAGGCTGTGTACGAATTTACAAATTTCGTTATTTTGTTATTTTGTATATTCGTAATTTGATAGGTATCATTTTGGACGTTGTCGACAGTGAATTGTTTAGCACTCGCAGCAACACTAACAGCGCAAAATATTTTTATCTAAATTTAATGCTTAAAACACTTGTAAAATTTCTGCAATTGTCACTGGAATACTATGGGACTACGTTAATAATTAAGAAAATAATAAGTTATGCAATAACGACTTTAAAAAAAATTCCGACATATATATATACCGGAAACTATATATATACACACTGTAATTTTTTCCTAGTATAACTACTGCAGTATTATTGTGATAAAACTTAGATAAATTTATATTATAAAACTCTAATTTTCTAAGATTTTTGAAATAAACATCCACACCGACGTAAACATTATATTCAACAATGAAGCTTCATTTACTGTTTGAAATAACTTTATATTGGTCCAGATCAGCATTTCATTATCACTTTAGAATTTGTGGTAAAAAGTTGCCATGGTCGAATCCATACTACCATTCGATTTAAGAGATTTCTCAGCGGAGAAATTATTTTGCAAAATGACAACACTTGCTATGGTGCTATATACAATTCACTCCAAAAGTCTCGACTATGTCAGTTCAAAAATTAGAATGTGTACATTGTTAGGCACACAGAAATCACAAAATAATTGAGAATAATTGTATTGAATTACATTTCTTGTTTTATTTTAATATAAATCCCTTTGATTTAATTCACACACTTACGCTTGCATATTTAAATGTATTTATAATTAAGAACGCAAAAGTATTTAGTAAAAACATTCTTCTTACCCCTAAGTTGGACCTAGTGTCAGTTACGTCCAATTGTGTTTAATTCTACAAACCAGTTATATTTGTTTATATTTCATCTAAGGTTTGCATATGAAGTGGTCTTCCATTTCCACAAATTACTTCCTAGAACTACTAAACACTGTAATCTAACTAAGAATATTTTAACCATTCTAGATCTTTCTCTGAAAGTTTATCTCTGCACCTCGCTGACAAGTCCAATTTCTCTAGAATATTATTCAAAATAAAATTTTGACCACTCTTGGTGTTAATATTTTCAAAATCTATTAAGTTTTAACACTCAAACATACATTTTTATTTACGTAATTCAAATGTTTTTGATTAACACTTTATTACAAATAACCACATCAAAATTTAAGTATGCATACTAATTGGTCGCATCGCCTCTAAGGAGGAAAAAATATATATGCACAGAAGTCTCGTACTTGCTACACAATCTTACTGTAAAAATAAATATGGTAAATTTTACAAATGCATTGAAGATCGCAACATTAAATAAGTTCCATACAATACAGTATCTTGTTATACAGATATATTATTATCTCATCCTTCAATTGCAAAGCGTCTTCAAACTTCGTGCGTAGTTCACATATTGCGGTATACATATCTTGGCTGTATTTTATTTGTGAATTAATTTTGTAAATAATATCTTTTATAGTTAAAGGTAGCATGTTACATATGTAATAGTGACTACGCCGTTTTACTGTTCATTTCTCCAGAGAATTAATGGGCTCTAGCATCCAGCATTGCCTTGGTTACAAGACAAGGTCGTTCCCTCTACACTACAAAGGTATAGGTAAAACAAAATTTTTAATTGGCTAACTCTAATAGCGAATTTCATACATTGCAGATTTATTTTCAAAGAAAACCGTGCGAAACATTTGCATTCACTGTATTGGAAGTCACTTAAAAATAACCGTAGCCTATATGTGAGATCAGATTATAGAGAATAGAACATTTTCACCATTTTTTTTTCCTTTTGTGATGGTTAGTTTTTGACCTTGATTGTTTATCTCGTTAAAAATCCCAACACTTGTATTTTAACCTTCTATTCGTAGATTATATATTTTGGTTGTTCTTATGTGGTATGTGCAGATGACTTATGTACATATATTCAGCCCACTTTCCGACGAAAAAAAAAAAGCTTATAAAATCACTTTCCTGCGTGTGTGTGCCTTCATGTGTGTGTGCGTATGTATCCTCCCCCCATTTTAAAATTTTTTTAACGCTTCAACATAATTTCGCCAAATTCGTTAAACATATAGTACTTGGTAATTACACATGACTTTCATAGTTTTAGACCACATCAGATACTTACTTTCAAAATATTTCAAAATATCTAGGGTGAGATGTCATACATCGGAAACCATTCAAATGATATTACCCAAATTTTGTGTGCAGGCAGAGTATTGCGTAAGTATTACTTTTGAGATGGATATAGTTGTTGGTCAGCCATTTTTGGAAGATAGTACCAAATAAAAGAATAAAGATTTTACAGTATATATCAAAATCTACTCGACTGACCCTCGTCAAGTTTTGCACCTAAGTAATGCTACATTAGGTCATGTAAATGTATGTAACTGAAATTGAGGAGTCACTTATTTTCTAAATGGCGGCCAATATATATATGTTATGTTTATTTGGTGTATCGACCATACCATTTACCAATTTAGACCAAATTTTGTATGCTAAAATTACCCGAACAAGCATCGTATATGCCACCACATGGTCATTTTTCTCAACCATTATATAAGATAGCACCACATGAATAAATAAAGTTATGTCATATCTGGGTAAATAATTGACATATTCCTACCAAATAAGGCAAACAAATAGCGTTGAATGCGTAAACTTGTATGTTTTGAGTAGGTCAAGCATTTATTTTCAAAATATTGGCTTTATAATAATTTTAGCACAGTATTATTAACAAAACAAATTCCAACTTGATTTTGTATGCTGGCAATATTTATTACAACCATCAAATTTGTCAATACAGAGCCTCGTTCCCCTGCCATTTTATAAGCTAGCCCCACAGTAAAAATTAAGTTTTTATGTCATGTTTCGGAAAAACAATCAACCCATTATCACCTAATTTGGCGAAAAAGTTGTACTGTTATAGGCCAAATAATTATACATATTTCTTATGCGTGACAGTTATTATCAGAATTGTGACTATAGAATCATTTTAGTTTAGCATGCTATATCTTCGAAACTAAGTAAACGATATTAACTTAACTTTGAATACTGGCAGTATAGTCACCGAATGTGCTAGTGCATAACTTTTTTTGACCTCCATTTATGAAGATCTTCACATATTATGTCGTCTAAATTTTACTCAGTTGTGTGAAGTTTGCAACAAAATTACATCATCACACTTCGACAACATAGACGAAGAAATAATACTTCACCAGCACTGTTTGTAAGGTTCTCTTTAACGTAATATTACACCGTAACAATCAGAGCGTAAACCATTCAAATGAACCGGATGTGTTGTACAATTTTTTTTATGTAGGGAAGAACATATGATTGGGACACCGTCAACTGGGCATTATATTGGCAAAAAAATGACCAAAAATGAATGTTCTACAGTATTGAAATCGTGAACAGTGTGAACCAATATGACAGTGAGTGGAGAGTAGAGAGATTTGGGCTGCTTGTAACATAGAGGAATTGAGAGCCGATGAGTGTAAAGTGAGGTAAGTATGGAGCAAAGCCAGTATTCAAGGGGTGGGGAAATGGGAGATCCTCGAGAAAACCAACCAACCAGCAGCATCGTCTTGCACGATTACCTAATATAAAGATCCGGGAGTGACCCCAACGGGAATAGAAACCAGTTTGCCTAGATGGGAGGCAAGTAGTCTGGCCATTACACCACCGCGGTCCCGATAAGACCGTGGCAAATGGGTACACAGATACCAGCCGGAACAATAATCTTGTAGACTTGAATATAGAGACTCACTTTCATTATGTTTTTAAGATAAGTGAATCTCCACTGCACTCAAGATGTTAATTTAACGCCTGTGTTAAAACTGTGAAATCTTAATTACGTGCGGACACAGACAGGCTGGCATGTTGAAGGTATGCTTCTTGACAGTAGCGTGTAGCCAAGATGTATAAATCCCCTCAATCCCTCCCAGCCCTCATAGGGCCGAACTTACATCAACTATAATCGATTGTTTGAGAGAGAGAGAGAAAAAAAAAAGAGAGAGTGAATACAAAAAGATGTGGCGTACCAAGTCGGTTGGCAGCAACAAGAGGGCCGCACTTCAAATCTTGGGCACAGCTGTCATGAGGCTTTCACACAGTGCTCGGGGAGGCAGGTTTGATGGGTTGGTGGTTGTTATGGCGAGGGGTTCTTATTGACCACACAGACAGCCTGTCAAGATGGTGGCACTTCAGATCATAGGCACAGCTATCACGATACTTCCACGCAGTGTTCGATGAGGCAGTTTTGAGAGGTTGGCGGTGATTTGGCAAGGGTGTGTTATTGATCACACATGTAACTATCAACAGGGTGGCCCTTGAGAATAGTCATACTCATCCTGAATTATACCTACAATTAAGCCATAATTGTATCCTATTTTACTACCAGTCTAGGCGTAATGAGTTATTAATAGCGCACATATTCAAATTATTATTATCGAAAAACAATTTAAACACACCTCCCTCAAGTCAATGATGTCTAAATGCGCCATACTCCACGGAGCCTCAGGTATACGGGGCACTACTTGCCCTATCTTGGTGTTATGGCCCTGCTTACATTGTTGGCACTAGCAGGATCTGACAAACTCTGTCACATCCTTCTTTATACTCGGCCACGCAAAATGACTGAATATCTTATGAAGTGTTCTACTAATTCCTTAATGCCCCCCTAATACCGATTCATGGAAGTAGGTTAAGACCATTACTCTTAAACGTTCCGGGACCACGAGTTTATGTGCCCTATCAGATTTTCCGGTATAATACAACAAACCTTTGTTTTCCACATAAGGCACCGCGCCTCCTCCCTTTAAAGTGCCCATATACCTGGCGCTTGAAGCGCGTTGCAGAATGTTCGAAATACATGTATTTCTACAAAACTATTAAACATGCATCCAGTGTACTGATCTACGAAAAGAACACACATTTCAGACGAGGGCTGTTGAGTATTTTGAAGACCTCAAGTTAATTAGAACACCATTTAAGAGCACCCCAAAATTACTAAAAAACGGCCTTGTCAAAGCACTGTATCTCAAAATGTACGTGTCAGATCCATACAAAACTAGTCAAGAGGCATGCATTGAACCTTCCTACACACTATCCACCAATAAAATAATAGGGTCACCACTAAAAGTCCCATAGGTACACGCAGCATGGCGAGAACACTGCACGCCAGTTCATAGTCTTGCGCTTAGCAGCGATGGGGGACTTGATGCGCGTGGCAGTGTCACCTTTAACACTCCCGAGCCTCTCGGCTTTAAACGGGGAAAAAAGCTTTAGGTTGACGGGCGTCTTAAATCGGTAACTATTTGTGGACAAAACACGTCTTGTCCCTGGGCCTCACGCAAACGAACGAAAAATTATGGAAAGCACTGTATCAAGTTCAAGGACGCCGACCTTCCCTCTCCATTGCCCACCTCGAACTCGTCCGGGTCGAACATACATGACAGGGCGTCCGCCACGTGATTATCAGCTCCCCTCACGTGATGCAATTTGAAGCGGAAGCTCGTCAGATGCAACACCCATCTTCCCAGCTTCCCTAGTTGTGGGTGATTTAATACCCAACTCAACGCCTGGTTGTCTGTATACAGCAGTGGCGGCTGCTGAGGTAGGGCTGCGTGGCGCAGCCCTCCTAATAAAATCTCAGAACACATACCTCTACGTATCTGCTAATCAATAAATAATACTGCGTACGAATATGGAGGTTATTTAGCAGCCAATGTTTTTGAGATGGACAAGATTCTTGTCACGAGAGAAATGGTTTTTGGAAATGTCGAGTGGTGGGGCGGCAGATTCTTCGCTCCGAAGTGGGTAGAGCTAGTAGAGACAGATGACCGTAACATAGGACAAGGGGTGCTACGGGAGGGAGGGAAGACTTCAGGGTCTCGGTCCTTTTCAGCCAATCGCATGTTGTAAATCGGAGAGAGCTGGGTGCGCCCCTGCTCAAACAAAAAAATGGTTTCCTGGAACTTGACAAAACTACCAAAACTACATGTTTTGTAAGCACACTTTCGCGTTCCACTCTTTTGCAGTTAAACACATTTCTTAACAATGCTTGTATTTATTTCAAATATTTTTTATTTATAGATATCGTTCAAACTCGCGTGAGCTTCAAATATAGTGCGCAATACTCTGAATAAGTTTGATGTTAATTAATGATGAGCTATGAGCATCGGTCAGAAGCAGGGTTGAATTGTTGTTAATGTCATGTTGTGTAAACTTGTAAATAATTGTTAATTCGGCGAGTAACATTTTAAACCTTATTACCACAAAGATTTTCAATTACGATAATTAACTAGAGCTACAGAATCTAGGACAAGCAAAGCCACAGTCAATTAAAATTCATCAACAATGCCAAGGTAGTAAATGGTTCGTATACGAGAAAATTCAACGCAAGTACATACAATTTCGCGCACTGGCTATGCGGGTGTGAAGTTGGAAATGTGTTGTTTTGTTTAATTTGTTTTGTTAATGAAACCTAATGATCTTGTGCGGACTATAAATGGGGTAAAAGATTTAAAACATTTGGGAGACAAAGTTAAAACACAAAAATCATGTTCGCAACATATAAAAAATGCCATAAAATTTTCATTGCTTGGTAAGGTGAATACACATTGCCAGTAATATAGTGCTTACAGGTAAAGGAATGAATTTTTTTTACAAATATATTAATTAAGATATGCCTTTTTCATCCTTTAATTAAAATTCGACATGAATTTTGTATGTACTGTAAGCTATGTAAATTAGTATTTGGTTTTAAAAATATTTGTTTTCGTTTACTTAAGTTATAATCATCATTAGTATGGTAGAGTGTGTATTATTATGCTATCTCTCATTGTCTCGTGTAATGTACCACACCATGTAGGTACTGGTTGGAAGGCATATAACCTAAACAAACTTAAAACAAATACATACATGTGGTAGTGATTATATCTGAACCAGCGGTCACAGTATGTTGACCATTACATATCATACGATGATACATTTTTCTTCAAACAACCACACTTATTTTTTGTATTCAGCTACATAAGCTACACTTACTTAAGCCTGTCGTACGCAATATATTTATCACTGTGCATATTTAAAAAAATGATATTTGTAATGATATGAGTTAGGACCGCTACAGCCCTCCTAGTTTCAAATGTCACCAGCCGCCACTGGTATACGGGTCGCACTCATCATGCTCGATGTACGTACCGGATTTCTCCAGGCCATATATACAGGCTAGCGTCTCATTTTCATAAACTCCTAAGTTCCGTTTGTTTTCCGTTAAGTTGCGACTCGCAAAGGAGACCGGAGCTTAATCTCGTTTGGTCGGTTGACTTCAAACCGCCCCCAAGGCTAAAGAGGACGCATCCACTTCAACAATGAACTGTCGCTCAAAATCCGGTAACTGCGAAACTGGCGGGGTGGTCATCCAGTTCTTTAACTCAATAAACGCCGCTTGTTGTTCGGGACCCCAACAGAAAGTTACTCCTTTCTTTTTCAACTGATTAAAAGGAGCGGCTATTTTCGCAATAGTGTTCTATAAAACGAGCGTAATATCTCATTATGCCCAGAAATTTTTTCACCGCTTTTAAGTTCTTAGGTTTGGGAAAATTTAAGATAGGAGCAACGCTCTCCGGATCTATGAGCAAACGGCCCTCCGACAAAACATATCCTAGGAACCGAACATGGTCAGAACCCAGGACCACCTTGTCGGGGTTCACAGTTAGCCCCACGTCTCTCATTTTGGTCAACACACAACGTAGATGTTCCAAGTTGGAATTAAAATCCTCACTGCAGACGGCAATGCCATCAGTATAATTAAATACAAATTGAAATTTAATGTCTGCCAATACGTGATCCAGTACCCGCGAGAGCGCATGACCACCGAAATTTGACCCCATTTGGACACGGGTAGATTCAAATTGGCTCCACGTAGTAGTGAATGCAGTATATTTATGACAGAATGGATGGAGCAAACTTTGATGTAAGAAATTATTTAAATATAATATTGAAAAGATATGTGCTTTTGCTAGGTGCTGCAAAGCACAATCAATAGTTGGCAATGGGAACGGAATATTGTGTATTATTTTTATTAATGAGGGAATGATTTACTATCAACCTATATTTATCAGACTCCTTTTTTTTTTTTTTACAAGAAAACAGGGGGAATAGTAGTCGGAAGTTGAGGAAACAATCACACCAGCTTCCAAATGTTTCTGGATGATTTCTTTAAAAGCTTTTAATTTAGGAGGTAGACACTGAAAGGGCTTGACCCGCACCGGATTATCATCCACTAAGGAAAACCTATAAGGCAGGATATCGCATTTTCCTATTTTCGACATCATCACACAATCAATTTCCGACCTTAAATCTTCCAAACTCTGCCGCAAGGAAAACTTCTCCGCGCCTTCCTGCATAACTGGTACCAAAACATCTTGAGGAAAATATGCTTTAAGCCCTACACGAATACCAGGTGCAAACCCAAAAGAGAGGTACCCTTGGTCCAAGTTCACCGAAGCTCTTGATTTTCCCAGGAAATCCAACCCTATAATAATGTTGAGAAATATGATTTAAAAAAACCCAGTATGAATGCATCCATGAGAAACACCCAATTTTAAAATGCAAATTAACCTGAAAACTTGCCTTAATGACATTTCTGTCTGCAACACACATACACATTTTCTCACTTGATAACATGCGTGAAGCTGATATGATTTTCTGTTGCAACAAAAGATTTAAAAAGGATTGATTTATAACACTATGAGTAGCGCATGTGTCTAGAAGAGCCAGGAAGTTATGCCCCGCACATGTAATGGTGACCATACACTTAGACAAGGTCAATGGGATTTTCTTTTTCTTTAGACCGATAGACCTGTCTTTGTGTTTCCTACGGGTCCCGTGTCGTTTCCCTGTTTTCTACACGCGGCTCTGGGGTGCCCTTCTTCACATCTGAAGCATTTCCGCATCGCAGGTGGTCTTACAGCCTCTTTGCATTCATGCGCAATGTGTCCACGAACAAAACAATTCGCACGTCTGATCGATTTATTTTCATTCCACGTCTGACCTTGAATGTACACCATACGGGCCGATGCCATCTGTTTCTTTCTGCCTCTCCCCTCGCATGTTTCCGACAACACGCGGAGCTCCCGCCCGGATTTAAAACGTGGCTGCACGTACGTAGCATGGCGGCATAGCTCACGAAAGAAAGTGGGAACAGCTACCAGCTTGCACAAACCGCATATCAAGATTATCGATAGTAAATTCCACCAATTCATGTTCCTCCATGCGCATACCCAGCACATCATGAAATGAGCAAATTGAGTCAATATATTCACACATGGGTTTATTACGACACAGCCGTTCACATTCTTTTCTCACTCGTGGTGGAAACAATGCCTCGATCATACGTGTTTTAAAGCCAAGAAAGTCCCGCATGTTAAGCTTAAGAAGTCTTCACTAAGCAAGTGGGAAATAAAACCTTGGAATTTAATGGAAATGCCTCTTTAACAGGCCCAGTCTCTTTAACAGGCTCAGTTCTGACACCAACCCTAAACTTGCAGTATCAGCCAAGGCAATAAAAAAACGCAGCACCTGCACCTGTTCCTAAGTCGTGAGCGGAGATAAGGATTGAGGCGAGGAATGGAACAGTTTGTCTGTAGAGTGGGTTAACCCCTGTGACGCACTCACCGGGACCGCCGGCTGCGAGGCACGTTCGGGAGCATTTTTCTCCCTCCAGACCGCAACAGCCTTCCGTGTAACTCTGCCAAGGTGTCGGCTGGGTCGACTTCGCAGTCCATGTCACCCAAAAAAGATTGCAGCTCCTATTTGCGCAACCCTTAGAGGAAGCTCACCTCCACTGCCATTATTGATCCGTACAAGAATCAAAGAAACGTAACACGTTAATGTCTGCAAACAGCAGAGTGACGCAGCGAAACCTTGTCCTGAACGAAAGGGGTACAAAGCTATGAGGGCATGAAAACGTCTCTCCGACTCGTACTTTTTATTTACACAATATTATAAAAGCCCCTCGACTCAAAATACACATGAATTACAATATCTCCAAACACCCATCAGCTCAAAAACATACAAAATATACTACAAAATTTTCCACATAAAACCATGATATTTAAGCCTTACAAAATTAAGGCGAACTGTCACTTTAAACAGTTCACCCCAAACCAATTATGCAGATATCGAATGCTTCTCTGCCAGCTTACTAACTTCCAAAATCAATATTACATTGATATCAGAATTATAAAAAATGCATGCTTAAGTACCATAAATTATAAAGATAACACCTATTAAAAATACAGGATTGTAGCATAAATAAACTGATTACATAGGACGTCCAGTGCCCTTATATTTTGACAGTTCAAGGTCTCTACTACTCAATTTGATAGTAAACTTCGTTGCTATATTACAGGCACAATAAACCAATGCCAACTTCCAATACACGAAGTGTTCGTTACACACGAGTGGTAACCTGCTCCTTAAATCAGTGACCTGTTGTTAACACTTGAATCTTCACAATTATTGAGTGACTTGAAATGCAAACATTTTATACAGCGCTGCTTGAAAATACTTATTTTATAACTTGACACTATATTGGAGCCTCGAAATGGCAATTTTTTTGGGACATCGACGTTAATGGCAGCTAACAAATGCTACCACCTGTGACCAAGCTCCACTCCTTCGTCATCATTAAATATGGCAAATGCAATTTTAATCCACTGAATGATTATCTACAACAGTTACCACACTTCATGAACCTTCACAACTTTAGTATCGGCATTACCAATGGTAAACATTTGTTACTGAAGATTATGAAAGCTCGTGTACTTCAAAATTCAAAGTTACAAGCTGCATCAAACATTCAATTAATGATCTGAGAATAATCTTAAAGTTTACAGGGTTGTAGAGCGCAGCTTGTGGCTGCGTCGCCAGCGTTATAGAGTGCGCGAATATGGTGTAAAGAACTTGAACTGCTGCCCCACCTGCGATTGCCTTGGTTACCTCTCCCCTCCCCTTTTCACGCCTACCTCTTAGCAAGCCCTACCCCTTCTGCGCATGCGCGTGTAACAGTGTTCTGATTGTTCGTATATTTTTTGGCTGGACGAGGCTTGCTTTCGGACAAAGCTCGTCCACTTCTACTCAGGTCAGCTCAGCGAGAATACCTTTCTGGTATTTCTGCTCGTCGGTCCACTGTGGACTCTGTTCAAAAGCCTAAACCTCGCTAATACTGAGCAAGCCGAAATGTCTGCTGCAGTTCACGATGAGTCGAACGATGAGGTGGGTTCGTGAAATGTTGTAGCGAATTGCTGGTAAATCGAGTTAGGGTTCTGTGAGCGCTGTTTTACTTGCATACTAAATTCTGTTTGGCATTTTTTTTGGTATTTTTTCAAAATTTAGTCTGTAGTAACTTGTATGTGGTGCCCATAGTTACCTTGCCTTAAAATGGTCTACTTGTTTTAGTAATGTAAATTCCTAGCTGCTTGTTGCCTGAAAAATTAATGGCATTGAATTGGGACCACATCGACTTGCGCTATGTTGAAAGCCTTAAATAATTAATAACCCATCTGCGAGTGCCTTTACATTTGGAATCATCGGTGCTAGAACTGCTTTAAGGAGTTTAAATTGAGTTTTTTAAATGTTGCGTGTACGTATTGTTCAGACGGGCTTTGAAAAGGCTATTGCGCCCCATCTGATGCAACTTTAATTTAAATGTTCAAGTTTGGCTGTTTGACATAAAGTATTTATATTTCAATATATTTGATTATATAAATTTTGCTGTGATAATTTAATTAAGTTTTGAAGGCTTAAAATAATTCTAATACTCACTTATCTAGTCTCTTGTATCTTTTGAATTGAGTATATATTTGCTTGGTATTAATATTCTGTCAGTTTGCAAGAATGTGTAATTTTACTGTTTTATCGGCGCGCCCTGTTTTGACGGCCATTTGGTGCCAGGGTTGCTTTTTAAATGTTTTTAATATTAATAAAATTTTGTAAAAGCTTTGAACGGAGTATGTGGAAAACTGAATGAAAGTAAAATGAAACTGAATCTGTTTGTGCTCTTTTGTTTTCGTCTCAGTAGTGTCGCACACTTATAGAACCTTTGGGGTGGCTCTCTACATAAACACCAGCATTACCATTTGTTACCATTGATTAACAAGCTGGTTATCATTTCCTCCACAGCAGATCTCACATTTAAATAAGACATTTCTAAAACACATTTTTAATCTCTTCATTGGTGTTGAGAGCTCTAAAAAGGGGAGCGTTTTAAAATCCATATATGACCTGTTACACACACATGTTATTTGGCAGCCGACTATCACACATTAAATGAAGGTAATTAAAAGAAGGGCAAACACACTAAATTATTAGGTCCTTATACTACTTCAGCTCCAAGGAAATATGTACTTTGTTTCAAGTATTCTGTTGCCGAGGGCTAAAATATTTAAAGATGGCCATTCCAAATCCCATTTCTCATATACTGCCAGTGCAAACAGGTGTCAGTCGTGGTGCCACGATTGACTCTATGCAACACATTTCTTACCTCGAGCAAGTCAAACGGGGATACCAAGGCGTATCGTATTAAGTCTAACACAGGATTCAAACACGCCTCTTAAATTCCCTAAATTCCAAAATACAAACTAGTATCACACCGAATTAACATACGCATCACCTCGCCGCATACAGAGAGAAAATCCCTTGCCACCACGACTCACCTTTGGCGAAGTTGCAGCACAGCCATCGTCCATACTATCTACCCATTATGTTCATAATTTTCGCCTATTTACTCTCAGCATGACGATGTAAAATGCCGGCCTACCCAAGCGAACAAAACAATATACAGAGGTCGAAGAAGAGGGAACAAGGCTGTGCAAGCCTTTTTATAACATTATCTGACATCTGAAAATCATGGCGCTGGAGGAGGGAGTGATAGGGTAGTAAGGGGAACAGACAGGAGAAAGAAGGGGGTGCCGGACTATCACCGAGTTAATCGATTATCAGAGTTCACTGGCCGCAGCAACTAAATAGCGATGACTGAGGCGCCGCCTAGCGGCAAAATGTTGATACACATTTTTCCAGATATACCTTTAAAAATGTTACTTCAATGAATAGTTACTTGTTATTCATACAAACTACGGGTAAATTTATCACCCTTGTTTATAAAATAATACATTTTATTTAATTTTTGCGTAAACATTGACTCACTCACTCATTTCTCTAAGATATATGTTTTATAAAATGTCAGATATAAACTCTGATCGAAGGTAAATTATACTTATTCATATTGAAATACATTTTAATATATTATATTTTTTACAAAAACCGCAATATTTACTTACATATAGAAAAAACAATCTTCTTTATATACCAGAGTTTCACAAAAGTACTTTATTCATTTAAGTAGACATTCAAGCGTTACATTTTGCGTGTTTACTGTCAGGTAGTTGGCAACAGAGTGAATCCCACTTCTGGGAACGATGCTGATGACATGTAGATATTGTCGCAGGGAGACGAACTCTTTACTCTCAAATCTGTGAGATGTTTTTATTCACAGCTTATGCTAGATGATGCATTGGTTCACTGGCTGTTAGACATTCCGATTATATGTTATTTTTTGCAAGCTACTAGCTGTTAGTTGATTGGCTCACTCGTGATATGGCTTGAAGTTTGATTGACTCGTAGATATTGTGTCTGTTAACTAGGTCACTGGTGGGTGTTGCAGATGGCAGGGCTGAATTTATTGGTATTGAGTGTAGTGGTGCGGAAAAAAAATTAGATAGGGATTTTGTAGTGCCCCCAGGGTAAAGTTGACACTCCATCCGCTTCAATGTAGTGCTCATCGTCCAAGCCTGATAATACTACTTTGGTCACGTGTTCGGTGTAGATTTCGTGATCTTGCAAATGGAACGGAATTTGGGTCCCCAAAACCCAGGTGCAATATCCGAGGCAATACCGATAATCCTCGTAATAAAGTTTCTGCAAGATGTTAGATTTTACACTTTACACCCTTTGCCTTACTTATACTCTGCTCATTCGCAACAATGTATGCGTAATTCTTGGGATGTAAACCTACAAAGTGTGTGACTATGTGGTCACCACATTCGTCTTTCATGATGCTGCTACCTCTTTTGTTCTCACATGTGAATTTTTGCGGATTATCGAGCGCATAATTAGAAGTATCAAACCGTGATTTTAAATCTGGGGCAATTACTTTATAAACATCATCACAAGCAGTACAGTAAATTAGACTATTGGTGTTGCAATATAGGAGGTGAAAGGCTGGCAGACGAAATTTGGTACACATGTACTACTGATAATGAAATTCGTACAGAGCTAATTTGGAAAGGTCACAAATGGCAACATCAGTGTACAAAGTCTTGTTAAACGTAACAGAGCTGTTTGACATATCGATCAGGACTAGATCTTCAATGATGATATACTTAGCCTGGAATGCAGGCCTTCCTATTGGCAATAAACTTGGGCAACTTAGTGTGCGCCGTACCAACGGTAAATGCCCTATATTGCGAAACATGAACATCTATATACAATATTTCTTGCAAAGCCCATCCGCTACCTCGCACACTAAATTCCTCAAGTCTGTTAGGTAAGGCTTAATCGTCTCATGGTAAATTTCGCCAACATCGGGCGAATGCAGAATGGTAAGAGATTTACTTTGAAAGTAAAATGTCTCCATAGTGTCTTCCTCTACCATGAAGGATTTCAGATACTTACACACCATGGTTATGCTAATAAATACAGACAGGGGTGATGCCGTAGTTAATTCTAAAAGAGGAACCCTGAACCTCGTAAGTAATAGATCAAAATCCACATCAGAATCTACTTTATCATTAAGGATCTGCACGTTACTTAAACTACCAGCAAACACGCTAGCCAGTAGCTCATATCTGAGGTTGGATGATAAACTCTTCTCTTATGAAGATGAGCCAAAAAGTGAATTACTTTCAAACCCTGATTAAACATATCGATGTGTTGGAGCAGATGGAGGAAATGCTTTAGGTGAGGTAGGAAATGCTAAGTGTGGTGCAGATTGTGATTCAGTTTGTGGTGCTGTGTGCGAAGCAAACTGCGGAGATAACTGTGGAGTTGTGTGCTGAGCTATGTGGTGAGCAAACTGCAGAGCTAACTGTGGAGCTAAGTGCAGAGGTAACTGCAGAGCTGTGCGCGGAGCTAACTGCGGAGCCAGTTGTAGTTGCACAGAACCAATGCTACAGGTTTCAGAATCTCTCTTCAAAATATTGCTCCGAGAAAACTGCCTCTGGCAGAATTTGCATTCAAAACTCGCAGTCGAATTGTTCATCTTGCAGGTAGTTATTTCGTGTCGTCGTAAATTCTGCAAAACTGTAAATGGTTTACCACAGAAGCAACACACCAAAGGCATCAATGCTTCCATACTGTGGGACAACATCCCAATCTGACTGTGTTCTACCAGCAAACTTGTGTCTTGGAGTTCTCGAGGATCTGGGTGTCTATGACGAAGCGTGATTCGGCACACAAAATTTCGACCCGGTACAGCGCAATGGAGCCGGCAGCATAACGACACATGTCCATCACATTTGAAAGCCTGCTCGCCATTGCCTTACTGGTTGGCGGTGTCGCCGCACGTGTATGAGGATTGCGCTACTGTCACATGTAAGGTAGCGGCACTACTAGTTACTACCAGTAGGCCACTGATGATGTCACCTCACACCTGCTGCACGTTATCACACAATGATAACAATTCTGGTGAAAACGAGCCATCAGACGATGTCACTTCCTGCAGGCATGTGCATGCACCAGAAGTGTGTCGAGGTGGAAGAGACAGTTTCCATATTTGGTCGTGTGTGCTGTGATTCGTCGGCTTTTACATGACACTCCTTAGGCCCAAATGAACTGATTTTCCATAAATGCCCATGTGTTTTGTCATTTGCCAAGCCTTAATTTTTTTGGACATTTGGTCCGTAATTTACTGTTTATCCTTTGATCCTCTCTAAGGGATTATTGAAGATTTTTTGTATATAAGTCGGTGCTTGGGCTCAGTTGGGGTCGATCATCGCCCCAAGGAGCGCCACAGCATTGAGACAAGTAGAAATTACGAGTTTGTAAAGTTAAAATAATTAGGCCCGTATGGCAGGTCTAGGCCAGGCACACTTTGTGCCCTGATAATTCAAATAGGCACCATGATGGCGGGAATTTGTAGCTGCGTACTTTGAGAATGCTTTAAAATTCGGCAAAAATATTTTTAAAATGTAATTCAACACCAAAATTGTAATTTGACGAAAATTTTAATGTTATCGTCTTGATAGATATATTTAAATATCGTCCGTGAAAAATGAAACAATACATTTTTTTAACAACAGGCTTTGTCATGAAAGAAACTGATGTGCAGTTTCCTGACTTTTACAATTGGACCTTTTGTTTTTGTACAGCCAATATTTTTCATGAAGAACTTAAAGTGTAAAGATAAAATTTAATTATTAAAGATTAGAATCTAGCTTTCCGATAAAGAGACCTGGTTTTCGTCGCTGTCATCTATGTGAAGCTATAAAGTGAGATAAAAATAAATTTAACCTTTTTCAAGTTTTTGCCATAACCTGTGAGTTTGGGTTTCTCGGTGTGCTCCCAATTGCAACAGTTTTATAGTTTTTTCTGCAAAAATAGAATTTTGCTAAAAATTATGTTAATTTTGGTTTTATATAGTAGATTTTGAACATTAGCTTAAGATCCTACATCATCATCCTATGACACAAAGCAAGAAACTGTTTACACTTAAGTTTTCCCAGGGTATTCCCAATCGCAAACATATTTCGAGTTTTTCTGTAAAATTACAAATTTGCTGAAAATTATGTTTCTTTTGGTTTTATACAGTAGATTTTTAACATTAGCTTAATATCCTATGACGTTAAACAAGGAAAAGGTTAACACTTTTCATTATAATAAAAACAATTCTGCAAATGTCGGTTAGGTTGAGCGGTTGAAGGTGTTATATTTATTCCCTGTTTCCCTGTATGGGAGCGTGGGTTAGAGTTCCACACCTGATAAATACATTTTGAAGACATGTATTAAGATAGTGGAGATGGAGTCTCTTTCTCTGACTGAGTTTGAGTGGCATATAAAACAATTGTTCTGTTGTTAAAATAGTATATAAGAGTGCATCTTGTATGAATGTTTTCACTTCTTCGACGGTTATGATGAAACTCTGATCGTTACAAGTGGAATCTTATAGTGATAGTGTACGCTTTTGTAATATGAAGATGTTAACAATGGTTGAAGACTTAACGTCTGTAACACCTTCGGCAAGGGTTTCTGACGAGTCTCTAGAAGCAATGAAGAAACAATATTGGTATTGTGCAAAATACATTTACTACAAGTTGTCATTCACATTGACATGAATGTAGTCATTGTTTGTTCAGTTCAGCATACCAGTCGTTCCACTGTGAAAAGTGTGATACTGTGTTTACTCGTAATTATATGCTATATAGACATAAGAAGAAGTGTAAAGGTAATTTTTGTGGTTTATCGGGAAGCGAATGCAAGTATTGCAGCACAACATTTATGATTAGGTTTAGCGCTAGACAACCTTAAGATAGTAAGTGTCAGTTTACCAGTAGTTATAAGATCTATACATGTGTTAACTGTAACGTTACATATGTGAATAGGGAAGCCTTGAGTGGTCACTGCAGGAAATGTTCTTTAAATTTCTAGTAAAGCATAAATACTTTTGTTGAAATGAGAGTATGATTGGGTGTATATAAGTATTTCCACTTATTTTTTGATAATTGGGTGAAAAAAGGTAAAGTTTATGAAAGACTATTGTTTTATTCATTTTATCCCTTCCAACTTTTAAGTGTTGCTACACGCAATCGCTTATTAATGCTAAGAGAATGATAACAAAACCTTCAATATAAAAATGCGTTGATAGTTGAATTCCTACATAAACATTAATTCTACCAACATGTATACATTTTTGGAGACATTGGGTGAAACTTTTTCTTATATGTGTGGATAGAGAGATCCTACAAACAATTGGATTAGTAAATATTGCTTAAGATTAGTTGAAAGAATGGTAAAAATTGGCAAGTATTGATGGAAATATTGGTAAAGATTAGTAAGGATGGGTAAATATTGTTAAAAATTGGTAATGATTGGTAGAAATATTGGTAAAGATTGATAGAATGATTGGTAAGGATTGATGGAAAGATTAGTAATGATTGATGGAAAGATTAGTAAAGATTTGTAAACATTTGGAAAGATTGTTTAAGATTGGTAAGGATTGATGGAAAGATTAGTAGGTATTGGTAAAGATTGATATATATATATATATATATTTGTAAAGATTGGGAAATATTGATGGAATGTTTGTTAAAGATTTGTAAGGATTGATAGAAAGATTGGTAAAGTTTGGTAAGGATTGATGGAATGATTAGTATGGATTGATTGAAATATTACCAAGGATTAATGGAAAGATTGGTAACGATTGCGAGGGAAAGATTGATGGTAAGATTGTAATTATTGATAAGGATTGATGGAAAGATTGGTAAATAATGGTAAAGATTGGCAAAAATTGATGGAATATTTGTTAAATATTGGTAAGGGTTGATGGAAAGATTGGTAAGGATTCATGGAAAGAATGTCGACGAGTGTAGTGTGTGTGTGTGTGGCTTGGGGATATGGTGAGCTCTCTGTTTCTGTAAATGAAACTTTGACAAACAGGACTTGAAAAATAAAATATTATAAATATAATTCTGCAAAATAAATGACTGCATCAAAGAATTACAATGTAATATGAACTTTAAAGTTAAATTTATAAGTGAATATTGTGTAGGAGATGAGATGAGTCTAAGTATTTATTATAGAAAATGTTCTCTACTAAATGGAATATCATGTGCATATGTGGGTGTGTGTGTAGGTATGACATGGTATAATGTTCGACCTTTCGAATATGGGGTATTTGTCTTAGCAGTATATCTTACTAAGATACAAACATTGTTTATTTCTTGTATGTGAGCTGTATACGGAGATAGTTATTTTAAAGGGTTTTGCATACATTTTTAAAAAGTAATGAATTATAACTCTTATTTATCTGTTTAATTATCCTGGGCAGGTTTTTGAATATATTTTCTTCTTTGTATGTTGCTATGTTCACGAAAAGTCTAAATAGTTGGTGTATTTAGGTAAACCAGAGTGTTAGAAAACGATGTAGGTCTTAGATATTTACTTCATTCTGTGTGTGTTTTGGTCATTTTGGGTTAATTTGGATCCATTTTGGTTCATTAGGAGCGAGTCTTGAGTGAGCAGGATAACCAATTGTAATAATTTAGGCCATTTGTGTGTGAGTTTGTGTTATTCTATGTGCGTGGAATAAGGAATGACTTTTTAAGAATTAGGAACGATTTTGAGTAATAATGAATGATTTTTGAGGACTAAAGAATAATTTTTGATTTATGAGGACCAATTTTTTATGATTGAGGATAGAGGATTGAGGAATGGTATGTAGAGTAGTAATATGTGTGTGTGTGTGTATGTTATGCAGTTAGTGATTGTGTAGCCTTCCTAGATAAAGCCCTCACTTGCATCTTTTCCACGAGACCTCTCCTTCCAGATATAACGTTGGACTGATAGAGGCCTGTGTGGGTTCTTTGTTGTCGATGAGCTGTGATAGATTGGTGTAGAGAGATGATGAATGCTGTATAGGAGTTGGATTTATAGAGTGAGATAGTTAATGGAAAGGCATATTGTTTAGGTGTTTGCTATGTAGTGTTGCAAGATGCATAATATCAAAAATATATTAGTCGGATATTAATTTTGGTTATGGTAAGATGTATACTTAGAGCGAAATGATTCATGTTTGTTATTCAATATATAAATACTAGTGCTGAAAAGTGAGTTTGACTTGCAATGAAGCAATGAGTATGTTCTCAAACCTATAGTTGTATTCCTTTCTTGTTTGTTGTTTGTATCGGTCGATGGGTATTTGGTTTCATCTAGTTACATCCATACTACTTGCAGTTGGATATTCATTACGCCAATACTTTGGTTAATTTACTTGATATGCGATTAAACAAAATATCTACTTACCCTGAATGGTTATTGAATCATTATGTATTTACTTCTTATATATAAATAATATCGCTACATATGTATTTTTGTTAATGCGAATGTACGTATTTTACTCTTGATGATTGATAACGCGTGTGCTCAACTCTCCCGATGTAAGCCTAACCTATCATGTTGGATACAATTTTTTAAAGTTTCCTAAAATGTTAATCTGCATAGATAACAATTAAACATGGTATTCTTCGGAAATTTGCGAGAATTTGTCAGCCATACACAAAGCAGTCTTTCTAGAATAATTAAAAAGATTAAAATTCCTTTGTTTATAATGAGGTATGTTAGGTAGTGCATCGACTTGCATTATGTAAAGGCGATGCTTGTTGCATATGAGCATTTAGCATTTGTGTTATTCCACTATATCAAATAATCATGTATTTAACTTAATGATAGATAGTGAGAACATTCATTAAAAAAAAAATTAATATTTAATGCTTAGGATGAGTGGGTTTAAACAAATATAGCACATAGTAATTCATATATGCATATTTATCGAATTGGGAATTGAAACAAAGAATATGTTAGTATAAGGGCATACACCTGTGTTTATGTTGAAGTATAGACTAAATCAGTATGTATGCTTAAATTTCGATGGTTTTCTAAGGCGATAAATATAGTTACATTTAAACAACACTTAAGCTTATTGTGAGATGTTAAGAGATCTAGTTAATTTTACCCTGAAGGAGTTCAAATTCCTACCAGGGGTTCTTCATAACCTATGGCGTAATCAACTATGCTAGAAAAGCAACCCACCTTACAGCACTATAATACACTCACATAAAAATATTTAAAAAGTTTCAAACCAATTAAAATGGTTAATATAAAAAAAAAACAAGTTGATACTGAATTCAATTTAAATGACAGAAAAAAGCTTACTTTAAAAAAACGACAAAACTTTAAGAAACCAAAAAATTCCAAGAAAATGTTAAGGCTCCCGAGAATATAGAAAATATTAAAGTGTATGCATGTTTAAACAGTAGAATGGAATAAAATGTAGACTATATTAAAGGTTAGACTGTGTTAGAGTTCGAAGGTTAAAAAAAAAAAAACAAACTTCAAATATTCTGTTCGGGACTCGATCTCTGTGCCAAGCTACTCAACAATCATTAGAGCTCCCGTTCTGTTTACTTTCCGAGTCTTGATGTCTGGCAACACAAGTCCTGAGATCTCCGGTAAACTTGCAGGATATACGGGTCATGGGGTATAGGTGAAAGTGTGTGTGTGTGAGTGTGCATGTACATTACACTTTTCATGCCTACTGTGGGGTGTTTAGCGCTAGCTGAAGGGTCAAGACGATAGTTGCTACCCATCTATCGGGACGTTAACACTTATGGCTATGCGACATCTCAGTTTCTCTCCAATGAGCCCATATGAAAGATTGCATAAGTAACTGCAATTATCTTTTCCTATCTCACTTGTGTTATTCAATACATTCAATATTAAGTGTCTTGCCTGAGAATCTAGTTAGTTAGGGTTATCGTTGCAAGATTGTTCAAGGCATCGTTCCATGCTTAATGTTTTTAAAGTCGGTTGCTCACACTATTGATTGCTTTTAAGATACTCTTTTCAACCGTATACGATTTCTGCATTTCAAGTTGGCTTTTTGACGAGTATATGCAGAGATCATAATAAAGTTTCTTAATTTTTTTTTTCATTTAACTCATACAATTTCACAAAAACAACGCCACACAAATATTTTTATACACGTAGTCGATTAATCTTGGCGAGAGCTGTCGATTGAAACTCAAACGAGCGTCATAGCTTCTCCTAGTCAAAAGTAATACTACGCGGAAAGTTTGAGATCCCCTCCCCCTCTCCGACACCGACTACCCGTAATGCTTCGCAGTCCTCACTTAACGTAACATATTCTCTGATCATTTGGCAAGCAATCGAGTGGTGTAATTTAATTTTGAATGTAGACGATAGCTTCGGAGATGCAATGCCAAACTCTGTCCCCCGATTTTATTATCTTCGGATTTTCTGGATTGCCTCACACTATGGTTGCAAATTTAAAGACATATTCACGTCAAAACGAATGAAGAAACCGCGTATTGACTTTAACCTCCAACACGTGAGGGACTTCCTTCCCTAATATGACGATCTTTACTGCTGTGTACAGTGCGGTCTATTAAAACCTTTTTCCCGTGCATCGTCATGTAATATGACACTGTGACGGAAAGGGTTAAATTTTAGGGCGGCATCGTATTCAAATAATTTTACGTGTCATGCGAGGCGGACCCACGTACGCCGAGAGGTTGGCGCCCCGCATATTGAATGCCACTCGTCCAGCTAGTGTTGACGCTGAGCAGTTGGAAGAGCGGATCGTGGGCGCGCAGTTGACCCGCCGCTGACGTCACTCGAACGACAGAGAAGTTCCGCGGCACGCCGCTGTTCCCACGTCGGCGCAGCTGTCGCAGTTCGCAGCCCGCGCCTGAAGGGTTTCAAGTAGTTCGGGCAGAGAGCCCGGGGTGGCAGCACGACGTGTGTTTGTACTCGGAAATGAGATTACGCCCAGGTTTAGATAGGGGAAAAAGGGAGGGGGAGGGGGTAGCCTGGAAAGAACAGACCGTTCTTGTGTGCACATCAATTATCAATTACATTCGGCCGGTGTTGTTTTGTTTGAGGCGGCCACCGAGAGCTCAGCGGGTAATGAGTAATGATGATGGATTACCGCGTCGTCGCTGTACAACCGCGGGCCCCGCGGATCGCTTTCCCGCTTCATCCCCTGCCCATTAATTTTATTGCCCCCCTCCCCCTCCTTCCGCCTGGACCCGCCGCGGGGAAAAACCATCGATCTCGAGTGACACACTAAACCATAATTTTTCGAACGAAATATAAATTACAGGTCTTCGCCCTCATCGGCAGTTTGAAAAACTGCTGTCTCTCTCAACTCATCGGGTTGCAAACAAATTATGGAATCATTTGAATTACAGTAGCCGAGGACGTAATACTCTCTGATGCACCCGCCTACCTAGGTGGCTAAACATCGCGCAGGCATTTAGTCATGCATTGGGTATTTAAAAACGGTTCAGTAAATTTAACTTTACGTCCTTACAAATAACTTACAGAGTTTTAGTCATGCAAAGAACTGGTTTATAATTTTATCTCTAAACGGGAATGAGATTAAGTAATGAGTATGATTTATGTTTTATTTTAACTTAAAAAAAAATATTACTACACAAATGCACAACGTACACGCCTGGCTGACGCATTTATCTTCATATCATGACATAAAGCGGTTTGAAATCCGTGATGGTCTTCAACGTCCATCCGCAAAGGGTATATTTGATAGATTTTTCCGAAGCTACACGTTGCATTTCATTTATTCTGTGCCTCGAACATGCCAAGCAATTTTATAAAATTCACGTTCTTTCATGTTGGGTGTCACTTCCATTATGTTATAGTCATTTTATTTTTCTTTGTCAACTAGCCTTTTACATATAGGCCCTAGATATTAATTGATTTCTTATTAATAATATGATACGTACATAACGATTTTTACCAGTGTCTTTGCACACCATAAAATAATTTGAATACCTATAAAATCACTAGTAATATGTGTATAAGAACTGAACGCTATAATATTTTTCTGCGTACGGTTTAGTCCAAATTAGTAAGGTCAGATCTCATCAACAAATCCTGCGGCGTACATTATTTCCTTCGTGACTATACAGTGAATCAGTTTGGTATGGAGGGTAACAAAAACATATGCGATACATGTGTACATGCTATCGCCCCTTAGTACGCTTGCAAGCACAGCTCTACTGAGGCAGGATCAACATTGGCCGTCTCCTCGTGTTAAGTGCAAATATTTTTTTATTATTTTATATTTCGTAAGTGGTGGAAATAAATAAAAACTAGTGTTTTATGATTATATTTTTACTACTGGTTTTCGTCACACCAAAGCAATAACCATGAAAATCCCCGCATTAATATTTCCTTATCCTTCCCACGTCATAAAATGAAAGAATTTCTCTACTTAAAAACATATTTATTTACTGCTCCACTGCGCAGCTATAAGGTCAAATACACATACACAAATTCTGCTTGCAGTGGTCAACTCTACCACTTCTCACTCGCTCAGATAGAATCCTGGGTATGTCGATCTTACCTCGCCGCCAGGGAGCCGCGGTGGTGTGGTGGTTATACTACTCGCCTACCACTATCACCGGCGGGGTCACCTGGATTTTCGCATGCGGGCGTTGCCGTTGCCCCGGGGGTTTTCTCGGGGCACTGCCTCTTCCCCCCACCAATACATTCCTTCACTGCTCCATCGTTACGTAATTTCACCTTCAGAGACCTTCGAGACTTCTCTGTTAAACCCCATCACAAACCTCTCACCTCAACTCAACTAACCTCGCTGATTGTCAGCCAGGTAGGGCCACCTACAACAAATCTGCTCTGACTCCAGCCGTTAGTTCGGTGACTTCGTGCGGAGTCTGTCTGCATGAGCAAATTTTCTGAGGACGTTCCGAGTTATAACCCTGGGGAAACACAGTTACCAGTTAAAATATTCTGTAAGCTCCTCCTCGTAATTTGCCTTTTTTGCACGAACGCCGGGGCGTTCATGAAGTGAGTGAGTGAGGTGATTATGGAGCAGCGCCGGAATGAAAGGGCGGGAGAAACCGGCCATCCCCGTGAAAACGTGCCGACCAACGGCATCGTCCGGCACAATTCCCACATGCGAAAATCCGTAGCGACCCGGCCGGGGATTGAGCCCGGATCACCTTGGTGGGAGGCGAGCAGGCTAACTGCTCAGCCACCGTAGCCCCGCGTTCATGCACGTGAAGTGATTTGTCTGAGGGGCATTACCACTCAATCGTATTTGGTCATCAGTTGGTGCGTTCTGGAGGAGAAGTCATAGACTCCCTCAAATTGGGAGAAAGGGACCCTCGTGCCTAAGGTGTGGGGGCAGTGTTACGGCCAAGTATCCGAAAGCGATAGTGTCATATACAGCCTTTCTCCAGCAAGACGACTCTCATGCTCATCGAGTGGTGTTTCAGCCCCAGACATTCCTTGGTTTTGAGCAGACAAAATACAAGCCGGGTACCGTTTGGTGCCATTCGGAATTCTTGTTACCGAAAAAAGCGGCCTCTGCCTTTTTTATATCTTGGATACTTAGGTGGTAGCTAGACCCGATCACAAGGCGAAGGGTTGGAATCGTCAGCTCTCAGGTCATCGGGCCTCAGAGCCAGTATTTCAACGTGAAGAGATTATCTTAGGCAATGACAATGCACACTCCGCCGTGAAACACACAAGTGTTACGGGGCAATAAGCAGTTCCCGCCAGAGCTTCTCTCAGGTGAGCGATACACTCAAGTCGAGCTCGTGTTTGCAGTTCGTGGAACCTCGCATGCTGGAAGATTCCTTCGGTGTGCCCCTACAGTCCCGGTCAAGGCTGTTCACGGTAAACTGAGCACTTTTGAAATCCCTGATTAAGATCTTCTTGTATGAAAGTTGCATATTCTCCGGCCAAATGAAAAATTAACATTCCCATGGACTTTGTCACTTACACATTTCGTAATCCTTACACCTACAAACATTAAAAACAGAAAGCGAAAGAAATAATTCCAGTTTGCACAAATGTTTACCTAACACTTTTTAATTCTGTGTTAAGGAGTAGAAATATTTTCCCCTCCATCTTTGCCAACTTTTCTGGGCGCAGGGCAGTCATTGCTCCCTTTAAAACACATGCAATTTAGGAGCAGTGATATTTTTTAAAGGTTGATTTTAAAAGTGCTCACTTGATCGTGAATAGCCTACCTTTACTCTCTTGGACAGAAAGAGGAGAGTGAAGGAAGAGGTCCTGACGTCTTGAGAGCCGATGTTGGTGAAGCGAGGTGAGTCTAGAGCAGTTCCGGAATGCAGGAGTGGGAGAAACCGGAGATCCCGAGTAAAACCCGCCGACAAGCGACATCGTCCTGCATGGTTCCCACGTGTGAAAATCCGGGAGCACCCCCGTAGGAAATCGAAGCTGGCTTGCTTTGGTGGGAGGCGAGTAGCCTAATCATTGCACCAACGCGGCCCCCAGGAATACTTTCAATTTAACCTTTGTTGCTCTGGAACAACATTGCTTGTGGTTGCCTTTAAAAAAAATAGAATGTTTTATAAGTAATTTGCCATCTTAATTTTCAAGATGCCCGTGGATGCAACTAATATATAATTTTGTAATTTTCAAAATTTTGCTACGTTTCTTAGCTTGATATCATTGTCAACAATCAGCTTATTGAAAAATTATTGCTTATAAACATTTGCCACTTTAACTGTAAGCCGCTTTCTTCACAGAAAAACCACTGTGCTGTCTAGGTTTCATACGGACAGATAAATGTCCGTGATATCTTATGTAACATTTTGTCTGTAATTCCCCGAAATTTATCTACAATTGTATTCAAAAATATTAGCTAATATTCGGTAATCGTTCTTCTGTGTACTTTTGGTGATACAACTCCCCACTTGCCCCCCTCACGCCAAAAAAAAAAAGAAGGTTCAATGACCTGCGACAATACCAAACCATAATTCTATAAATCTTTATTTCAACTTTTTTTTACAGTTATTACAGAAGGAATAACTTCTGTTAGATTATAGCATTACTTATTTGGTTGTTATTTCGCCGATTTCCAACGTTTTTTCCTTATGATTTATTCAATGACTGTCTCCTTAAAGTGCCTGCCCTAAAAATGTAATCAGGTGAAGGTTTGTTCAGTTATGGCTTCTGTGTGAAAAGTAAATTTTAAATTATTACCCCTTTGTTACATAATATTTTACATACTCCAAGAAAATATTATAAAAATGTTCTCGCACCTCCCCCCCCCCCCCAAAGAAATCCTGTATTTGGATTATTATAATTACTGTATATTAGGATATAGGTTGTTCACTGTAAAGTGAGCACTTTTAAGGCCCTAGTTCCTTTTTCCTTTCAGCCATTTTTATCCTATAACTACTATTTAAAATAAATATTGCCATGTAAGTAATAAACACAGTGTGCATATTCCACTGCAACCTGAATTTAATATCTGAGGCTAAAGTAATGTACACTTACTGACTATTATTCCAAATGAGAGAGATTTCAAAAGTGCTAATTTTACCTTGAATAGCCTAAAGTCCATCAAGCTACCAAACGCAGATTAGGTTATTCTCGTATTTCTTGTTTTTGAAGATAGCCTATACGTAGCAAAAGTCGATCGTAAGGACGAAGCATTATGCGTCTTGTCATAACAGCAGTACTAATTTCGGTATAGAGAGTCTAATATACTCCTATTATGTTTCATTTTATAAGACGTTCCACCGCCCCCCCCCCCCCCCAATTCTTATGAGTATCACCTGGTGATATTGCATTCTCCCGATATCAACACATGCAAATCTGGTGAAAAATAGTCTATAAAGTTACGAAGTCCAAACGACGCATTGATAATCAGTTTTATTTTGATGTAGTAAACTTAACATCCGTTAAGTTTTCGATGTGGTAAGGGTAATTATTAAAAAAAATTATTTAACTGTTATTTACTTATATAAGGACCTTTATAACTTCATGAAATCAGTGAACGATACGACTTCTGTCACATGAAACCTGCTTTTTGGTTCAAATGTCCACGTAGCATTGCTGTAACGCCGATTAGTCCCATAATTCACTGACTTTCTAGAACTACTCCCTCAGAGTCAGCATTTACATTAGTGCAAAATAAATTTCCTGCAAGTCAGATGAGGTAGTTCAAATCGTGATAGATACAAATATAGAAATTTAATTCTTTTCTCAAGGGCATTACGCGAGCAGCCAATAAAGTTTATCCTTCGAGTTGATATCAATTCATGTTACTGTTAGTACCTAAGTCTGTCCTCTGAGAGAAAGGATATTTGGTAACGATCGAGATTTGAAGCTACTGTGAATTTTTTAGTCATCTATTTCAAATAATAATTTTCTTTTAAATCCAACGCCTTGTAACAAAGAAAAACACTAGTCAAATGGAACCAGCAAATAAAACTTTGACTACAGTTTTAAAATCAAGAAATTAGATACACACACACTGAATGGGAAAAGAATTTGTGTTTTGAAAACTATTTCAGTACAATTCACGCAAAAGCAGCAAATATTTACGAAACACTACTTCCGCAAAATATACTGCTACAAAATAAAATTTGTTCATTAAAACTGAGTACATTTTGGCTATTCAATACTTTTGTTCAATACTTTTGTAGAGATAGAGAGTACACTTCCAAGCTAAACAAAGCAAGATTAAAACAAACTTTAAAACATCATGACAAAGCATGAAAATTTAAACTTTGCATAAGGCTGAAAAATTACGACGTTTGGAGTATTGCAAGCAGTAACTCCTTTTAAGCCTCTCATTGCACAGCATTATATAATTACCTTTCCCATTAGTTCATGTGAATGGGTACTTCCCAAAAATATTTGTTAAATATCGCATATGATTCTCTCATTTACCATAAATTCAGCTACATTAGTATTTTCTCACTTGTAGTTATTAAAAATCGTGTAAGACATTATTCTACTTTTAAGCATAACGCTTAGTATTCATAATACTTCCTATACTTAAAATATATTTCGATGTTACTTCATTTCAGGACAAAGCAAAACTATAAAAGACTAGATGTTTATATATATATATATATATATATATATATATATATATATATATATATATATATATATATATATATATATATATATGTTCCTATACATGACTTTCGTTACAAGAACGATAAGGCTGGCGTAAAACCATTATTAAAATTAACAGACTTTTATAACTAATTTTTAATAAATTGAATAGCCAACTCCAATCAATTGCCTAGGCCGACCAGGATAATTTATACCAGCTACATGGACAGGCAAGAAAGTCCATATTTTCTACTTTTATCCTGGCCAATATGGGCCCTACAACATGACGTGAAATATTTAACTTAAGACGTGTCTGGAAACCAGCAACTGAGTCTCTGGGGACCAGTCGGCTGCTGGGTTAATTTATAGTACAAGTTGGAAGGGGAAAACACCCCACTACATTAGGGGCAAACAGTCATTTTTTTTAAAATTTAACCAATGGCAAACATCGGCATCTTCCAGAAGGAGTTAATTTCCAAGAAGTATGGCCCTTGTGGCTCCATCTATAACGCGCATTACACGCTGGTACACTCTCCTACCGCTACACTAGCGCCCAAGGGTGGCAAGTCAATTAACTAATTTTCCGGGCCTCTCAGATTAACAGCAGACTTGCTGCATGGCGGGGGGGGGGGGTGGAGGGGGGTGCGTAGTTGGTAATTTTCCGTAGTACATGAGACTCACGGTCTCAGGATGTTATTATTGCTAACTTTTTAAACCCTCAATAATAAATAAAATCTCGTCTTAGTATATGACAACAGAAAAAAAAAATCCCATATCAATGTTCCCATAAAACATTCAAGCTGCTTCTTTCGCCATAGTAAAGTCAATTTTTTTTAATGAGACGATAATAATGTGACCAAACATGTATTAATAGGAGAAAACATCTTATTCTTCGCCGCAAACCACAATAAAGTTCTGTTTTCGGGATGACTATTTCCCTGATAAAACATAATTGAACTTTAAAAAGTTTAATAATCGGTAGTTAGGTAAGTGTATTTTAACGTCGCGTCAACAACGACGTCATTAGAGACCAAGCAAATCTTCTCAAGGAAGCAGGAAGTAAGGAATTATCCCAGCATTTGCCTGGGATGATCCCGGGAAACCACAGAAAGCCGAAATCATGATGGTGTGACCGGGATTCAAACCCCGGTCTTTCCGAATGCGAGTCTGAAGTTTAACCACTGCGCCACCTCACTCGGTTTTAATAAATCGGTATTCGCTGCCTGTTGACTTGCCACGGAACACACCAGTGTTACGTCGCCGAGATGAAGATGCACGAAGCTCGTGTTTCGTCCGTTAATTTGCGTCTGACACTGCAATTAGTAGTGTATATAGAGTAGTTTTCAGAGATCGCGGAGTGCATTTGATAGCAAAAGAGATATAAACTAGGTACGGAACATCACAGAGGAGAACAAAAATTCCGTGCAAGAAAGCAATGATTCTAAAGTTTCACCACATTTCTTCTAGAATAGCATTTATTAATCTAGAATATATATATATATATATATATTATATATATATATATATATATATATATATATATATATATATATATATATATATCTTCGTTCTTTGACGCCCTCCCACATACGGTGGAAAGCATTCATATACCGATGGCTTACTCGATACTCGAACACAAAACTTCATGTTTCGAAACATCTTAACGACATGGGCCCTAAGAAGTCCTTACATGTACTGCACAGAGCCTTGCCTTTGTATTTGTTAAAAATATATTTTAAAAAGTAACTTCATCTGAAAATTAAAATTTGATCAGAACATTTTCGTTATAATCGACTCCAAATCACTCCGATACCAATTTCATAGTCATAAATCATGAGTCTTGTCTGGAATTTCGACGCAAACAATCAACTGTTCGAAAATATCATTTGCGAATAGTGCCTTGAGAGTAATGGCTGTTACGGATTAAACTGCATAAATAATGTCACTTGACAGGATAAAAAAAAAAAGTTTTTTTTTTTGTGAAATTAGCAGTATATCTCTTTTATTCTTGTGCACTGCACATAAATGTAATATGTGAAAATACATCGGATTTAAATTCCTTACAATGTCTCGGACATGCTAATAACACTTGGAGTCAATTATTCGACAAAGACGGTTGAAATGAATAGCTAGGGTATGAAATACTGTGCATGTTAATATTTGGAAAGAAATTAATAATATTTGGTATGAAAATTACTATTGAGGTATTTCTTTTAACCGTTATGTTGTAGCAAAATTAATAACGCTGTGACAAAGATAATACTGTTACCATTTACAAAGTCTTATAATACTACATTGCAAGCATACTTTTGAAGTGTTAATGATAATAAAGTCTTTAAATGATGTTGCCGAAACCAAAATATTGTATTATGCTTATAATAACAGGAAGAACAAAACATGTTGTGTTACTGCGACATTAAAGTAATGTACAACCAACACAAGTCTACACTGACATGTCGTTGTGAAGTGGTGGATAGTAAGGAACAGCGATCACCTCGTAAAATGAAACCACTTCATTTACATTTTAAAGAATAGCTTGAGAACTAAATATAGCTGAGACCAGCTCTCAAGCCTTGCAAAGGAGTTTACGTGTGCCAATTATGCATGTATTTATAGAACATAAATTATTTGCAGTGTGTCGTTACCTATACTTGTCACGATAGTGCAGTTGGTAAGACGTCGGGTTCCGTGGCGTGGAAAAACGTTGAGGACGTAAGTGGCTGGTTCAATTCCCCTCCTAGCTGTTACCATTCTTTCTCGTTGGTGATTTTCTTCTTGTGGCAAGATAAAATTAATTTATTAAATTTAGTTCAGATTGTGTTTAAAATCAAATAAAATACAAGAAAAATTTTAACACAAATGTTATCATCAATTCAACATAAAATATGTTTAACCGCGACATAAATACCACATTGATGTTGACAGAACAGTAAGGAGGTAATTCTGTTATAATAGTACTTAATGTTATAGGCTGTTCATGACAAAGTGAGCACTTTTGAATTAACCTTAGAAAAAAGTCACTGCTCCTACCTGCATAAATTTTAACAGGTGCACAGTGACATATTTACAGTAAAGTTGGTAACGTTGGATGGAAAATAGTTCCATATCATAACGTCGAAAAATTTTTTAGAAAAAAATTTGTGTTACCTTAAATGATTATTTTTTGCTTTGTATAATTTTTTAATGCATCGAAGTGTGAAAATGGGAAGATTTGTAAGTTATTTAGTTTTCTAGTAGTTTCACAGTTTCACTTGACCGCGCATGAATAAAGTAACGAGGCCAATGGCAACGTTAATTTTACATAAGATGGAAGAATACACAACGAGCGTACAGGTAGATCTAAATCAGGCCTTTCAAAGTGCTCATTTTACCGTGAACAGCCTGCACATTAACATTAATGGCTTAACTTCATATTACATTACAGCAACATTAGTTACTGACGACTCACAGATAAAAAAAAAAAAATACTGTTGTAGTAACTTGAATTCTGTTGTTAGAACATTAGACATTTCTCTGTGAAGAATAAAACGCTTGTGAAACGTGACATTTTTACGAAATAACCAAACAATGGTATAGATAAGGTACCTTTTCTAAGGTTGATAAGAAAATGTGAAGAAACCGCGAACAGACTACAGCTGCTCTAGCAACGCAGTGCTACAAACGTGCTGCTATAGCGAGCAAAAACAAGCACGATATGTAATAACCATTTGTGGAAACTCCTTGCTAGTGGTCTTCGTTAACTTTCCTACCTGAAATGGATATGTGTAACACCCATTACTAAACATGTGTGTCTACGTTATTACTAATGTTTCATTATATGCAGTGTATTTATCACGTGGTCTCGCTTGAGAAGCGTTTTATTTACAAAAATATTCTTTCGGACGTAACCAAAAATGAAAATAAGTCTTAAATTTGTATTAAAAATTAATTTAATGAATTGATTTTTTAATATTTCAATATATTCAAGCAAAATATTTTACAAAGTTACTAAAACATATGCGCGTTCTTCTTTCGTATGCAACAAAATGCGTACTGTTCAGACAATTTTGTTTTGGATTGGAATTAGATTGTAAAGAGGTTGTTAACGTCCCTTGGTGATACTTTGTAGGGCCGAGTGCAGTGTTTCATTAGATGCTTAGGCTACTTTTGTTTTGGATTGGAATTAGATTGTAAAGTGGTTGTTAACGTCCCTTGGTGATACTTTGTAGGGCCGAGTGCAGTGTTTCATTAGATGCTTAGGCTACTTCTGTTTTAAACGCAGTTGTAAAAACTAGCGTAACAGTTCGATTCTGCGTGGACGCTGGCGATTAGTACGGGAGCGTATCACGGCTATCACATCAACTACCGTATTGTCCCGCCGAATAGGACTCAGCGTCAAAACGATAGTAAGTAGCCTTGAGCGCAAGAGGGTGGCGCCACTTTTGACATTGATGCCACAACTTTTCATGCATTTTAATTCAAGATGATGAGTTTCCATTTGTCTATTAATCACAACTTGCATGGTTTAATCTTAATCTTAACTACCTTGAAAAATGCATAGCTAATGAGAAACTTAATTCAAATGCAGTTTTAATTTTTTAAAACAAACTATACAAAAACAGCTAATTCAAATTTTATAGTTGAGCATTAAATTAAACAAAATGAGCGCAGTTGCACAGCCCTCAGACTGACGTGTTCAGTACAGACTTCCATCTACTCACGTAATGATGTTTGTACCAAGGACACCTTTCTTACAGATTTTGACATTCCTCTCTAAATTAAACCTAAATCTTGGTCTAACTGAAACCGCCGGACTCCATAATATATAATACCTTTTTGCAGCAATGTTATTTTCCTTTGGATAAATATGGCGTGAATGTTTTGCGATATTAGTGGATCCGAAGCAAAAGTTTTCATTCAATATGTTGACTAGCTATTCAATATATCTTTTGAAATCAAGAGATTTTTGGAGAGGTCTAAAATATATAAAAACGCTAGTAATCAATAGAGAAGATTTGTTTGGCCAGCTTGCAAGAGACACATTGGTTTAGAGCTAATAATTGCTTAGATCTATACGGACATTAATTGAGATATTTGTGTGCCAAGAATGTCCGTACAACCTTATTCAGTACAAATTCCACTTGTTTTTTCTAAAACATTTCAGCCTTCTAAGGTGATGGGCCCTTGAAGAGTTAATTAATTTGCTACGTTATCTTATACCTAAAAGATGGGATCTTTGGCGCTCTTGGAAAGAGGGGGGAGGGGGGCGACGAAGTGAGGTAGAGATGGAGCCGTGGTGGGAAAATGGAAGTACCACGAGAAAACCCATTGGACAAACGTTTTCTACGTGGCAGTGCTATGCTACAGTGTTGATGGTTTATAGGTTGCACTTTCGGCTATACGTTTTGGATTTATGTTTTCCAAACTGCTGCTTCGCTTAGGCGAAACCTTGGGTAACAGGTGGACGGCGGGGGCTTTCATAACGTTTTCCCCAGAGCGATGAAAAGATGTGTCCTCGCCTCTGGAGGGATGCAGATGGAAATTGTGGATAGTTGATAAATGTAGAAAATCACTTTGGGAGAAAGAGAAACGGCATGAAACAGTAGTGGCAATAATGTTGGCTACACTGGTAGTGGAGTGCAGGTCGTTGAACTGTAGGGGGGGGGGGGGGTGTGGGCGGGCTTTGTGCTGAACATGTACGGCAGGCTACTTAACTTAAATGTTGGCGTCGGTGAGAGACGTTGATAGATTGGAATGGGAAGATGGGCGTGAGGATATTAGCCGTTACCAAATCAGTACATTACAATTATTACATTTCAATTTGTCGTCAGCTGGAACAGAAGTATTAAAAATTCAAATGCTCTAGGCGCAAATAACATCTTCCGAAGTTGAGAACATTGAGCTTAGTTACAATGTAGTAAACATTAAAGGAGATAATTATATGAACACAAAGACAAAGAATTATATTGAATAATAAAGACTACAATTATAATCAAAATTTTCAACTGCTATTCGTGAAAAATGAGAAACATCTTTCTTTAATTTTATTTGTAAGAAACGAATAATCACTGTAAGTATACATATGCGAAAAAAACCATCATTTCAAAGAATTTTCAAATATTTACAATTGCACATAAAGAAAATGTTGAAAAAGTTTTTTTACAGAATTAATAATTTAACGGACTTGTGATGCTTGAAGTGTGTATTGTAATGTTTTACCAATCTGCATAATAGTGTCTCGTAACTCTGCATATATGTACATCGCTGAACTTTACATATTAAATATAACACCCGGGAACTCCTACTGTGATACTTGAAGATATATATATATATATAAATTAAGTCCGTGGTATTTTAATAATTATTTATTTATAAAACCATTTTGCCTTGTCTTCTAAAAGACGAGGTATGACTGGAAATATATATGTGATAATACTAGACATTTTTAGTAGCACAGTCTTATAGAAATATGTGTGTAGAATTTTCACAGTCCACGTGGGAACTGGTTGTTTTTACATTGAATAAGATGAGTTAGTATTTCCTGTTCTTGTAACAGCATGTTGAAAATAGGAAGTATAATGGAAAATATTAGCTGCTGAGTCAATGCCAATACTTTAGTGTGAAGTGGTGGTCCTTGTTTAAGTAGGGACATTGTGATATTATTAATTGACACCGATATCAAGTTTAAACGGTCCTCAGAGTGTGACGTCGCGTTCTGAACATTGCTTATACAGTCATTAATGTCATGGTTGTTCGTCTTGATGGAATTTTGAAGATTATTTAAGTTTCTAATAAGGAGTTCTTCATTTGAGTTGCGTTTGTTAAAGTGTCGGTTTGACAATGTGCCACAACACCACTTTAATAAATGTCCAATGAATTGTATGCCTCTACTATAGCGTGTTTTTGGATCAATTTCTGTGATAATGTGTTTCTGTAAATTCTCAATATTGCGGGAAATTACCTTAGCGTCGTTACATAAGGAAGTAATGTTGAGTTTGCGCAAGTGTTCCACCCATGTGGGTGTGATGAAAATTGGTTCAGGTATCTGCACTGTTACATTACATACTAGCGGGATTGATTCTTCATACACAACGGCTTGTGTATGCTCCGTCCAATACACACCAGCATGTATTCGAAAGGAGGGGTTCTGTGTGGGATTGTCAGTACAGACGTGGCAGATGGAGGAAAAAAAGAATAGGAAACACAATGCAGACATATGCATAGTGGTCACCTGAAACAACATGACGAGTAATCGTTCTTACTTTATTTTAGTTAAAATTTACTTAGAAATCTTAGCTGTAATTGCTGTTGGTGGTTCTGTGTCACAGAATGTTGTGTGATTGGTGTGGCAGCGGCAGTGGACTATAGGGGTGGTGTGGTTACTTGTATGGTGGTTGTAGGTGGCGATGTGGTTGGTGGTATAATAGGGGTGTTATTTTGTTGCGAATGGCAGTATTGTTTGTTTTATGTTGTAAGATTTGCCTTCGGTTTGTTCCTTAGGTACGTAGATTACACGTGTTTACCGTATAAAAATATTTCTGACCACATCGCTTCATTTCTAGGAAGACATTATTTGTATTTAGTGTTCTAATGATGTGGTGCTGCACCTTGTACCTAAAATATAATCCTTTTCTTCTCAGGTGGTTTCGTAACCAAGCCCAGTCTTTGTCCTTGAAGTTACTCAGTTTGAACCTGCGGTTGAAGCGTTTTGTTTGAGTAATGTTTCTTTTGTAATGTTTGTTGCTGCTGGTTCCCTTGCATTTTGTACCCACTGCGATGTGTGTATATCCGGTTTGTCAAGCAGCATGTGAGATGACTGGGTAACATTAACTGTGTGTATCATAAATAATGTTGAAAAACCCGTGGACGTGTTAATAGTAGTGTTGTAGTTAAAAATTACATATTCCAAATATTGGTTCCAATTTTGAGGATCGGACTTGGTATATATATTGTGATCTGTTGCCTCTTCAATTTGATAATTGATTCTGTGAGTCCGTTTTTTGGGGGGAGGATTATATGCAGTGGTAAATAGTTTCTTTACTTTGAGTTCAGAAATGAGGTGTTTATAATTTTGTTTTGAAAAGAGGCGCCCTGGTCGGAATGTAACTATTTGGGGCAGCCAAATTTAAGTATATCAGATTTTATTAATTGTGTGCAAGTTGAAGCATCTATAGCTTTTACTGAAATCGTCATAGCATACAGGGTAGCATGTTCAGTCATTACTAAAATGTACCTATTACTGGCTTTTGTAGTAGGGAGAGGGCCTTTAGCATATACAGACCACATGGAAAATATGTTATTGGAAAAGGGAGGGGGGTAGAATAGGTTGTAATTCGCCTTCCTGTTGAGTGTGATTCCTTTGTCGGCACGCTGGCATGTTTCACATTTTTTTGATATATTGTTTAACATCTTTATCTATTGTATTCCAAATGTAAGCCTGTTTAATTTTGTCAATAATTTTTCGTATACCAAAGTGTGTACCTCCGAATAACTCATCGGGGTGCGCCATAATGATTTCGAGTAAAAAGGCAGAGGCATCACTGTTGAATGCTGCTCCCCTATCAGTGAGTTTATTTTGTAGTGTATTTCGCCATTTGCTGTCACGCCGTATCTACAGCAAATATATGGGAGTACTACATCTGGTTCTGTAAGTGCTTGTTTATTTTTGTAATAAATGGGTTTCGTTCATACTCTCCTTGAGATGGTGATATAGTGGAGGGTACATGTTGTAATTCGAAGAAAAAGAACTTTTTATCTGATTATATTAAGTCAGTTACATTAGAGGTTATAGGCACGAAGCATGTCATATTATCTGTTGGGTGAATTTAAATTGAAACACACGCAATAGGTCTGTCACAATTACATTTTGTTATTTGTGTGTTTATGTCTGTTACCAGGGTGATGTTGATTTGATAACAGCCTGATGCGGCTTGCAATATTATGTGCAATATCATTTTTCTTCTGTGTGTTAAACATATCACTATAATGTCCAAATTTTGGATAATGTGTTTAATGATTGTGTTTTTAACTTCATTGGTTTTCTCTATGTTATGAAATATTTGTGTTGCTAATACATTAATGATATTATCTATTTGTGGGGCCAATTGGAAATATGGTATTAAGGGAAGTATGAGGCAATTAGAGTGGTTAAGTTAAAGCATGTCGTGAGGACTCACTGGATCTCGCACCTGGGATTCTCCGCCGCAGCTGCCTGGACCGTTGACCGCGCTGTCTGGATCGCCACCACAAACTGCCTCTTCCCTGGTCCTCGTAACTCCGTTCACACATCTCACCCCAGCATGTTTGCTGTCGTAAGTGATGTGATTGGTCCCCACTGTGCTCTGTGGGAGGAGTCTTGTGGAGGTGATGTTATGCTTACTGTTGAAATCGCTGAGTTAACTGAACCCACATATTTTGTTGTCCTCAGCACATTTCTTTGATGGTTTTATAGGTTGCAATTTCGGCTCTGTGTTTTGGATTTATGTTTCCCAAACTGGCTGTGGCCTCGATACTGCCATTTCGCTTAGGCGAAACCTTGCGTAACAGATGAATGACGGGACTTCTATGACACTGCGGCTTACGTACTTTTCTTATATTTTACATTGTAAATGGCAGACAAAAACATTTTACAGAACCTGTAATTTTTTCGTAAACGGATATATACGCCTCGAGGTTGTTTCTCGAGAATCCGCCATCTTGCCTGTCGCAGCTCCGTGGGTATAGCAGAAATTTAGAACACGTTATATTACCATGGGTACGGAAAATGTTATACGTGTTGATAGAGGGGGGGGGGGGCTGGATTGTAACCTACACGGGAGCAGAAAAGGGTAAGATAACTGCTACGGAAATGGGTATCGTGTAGGGCCGGCTTTAACAGCGAGGTCTTCAGAGCCGATGTAGGTGACTGAGGTGAGTACGGAGCAGCGCCGGTAAGACGGGGCGGGGGAAACGAGAGATCCCCGAGAATAACCGCCGACTAACGGCATCGTCCGGCACGATTCCCACATGCGCAAATCCGGAGTGACCTGGCCGGGGTTTGGACCCGGATGGCCTTGGTGGGAGGTAAGCAGGCTGACCGCTCAGCCACCGTGGCCCCCATGCAAACCAAGATGAAATCCCATGTTCTACGATGAAAGTTCCCTTGCAATATTCTATGTCAGCCTCCTTATGTAGATTATTCTACGAAATATTTAGAAGACTTATGGATTGTTGTACTTAGGTTGGGAAACTCGATGCTAATAGTCTGACAATTAGAGTTTGTTGCCACCAGGCTGCACTAGTGACGCAGGTGTATTCTTCGTTTCGCATGTAAATAAGTGGGATAGTTGCAATTTAAAAAAATTGAGTAAATTCTTTCGATTTGTATTTTTTAAGAACGAACGTAAACTGTAAACTTTGTCATTCACACTATATATGGGGAAATTGAACGAATTATGACCTCAAGTTTAATATTCGGTTGTCATAATGGATTTCAACTTCCTCATTTACTATTATTAAATGTGACTAAAATATTTAAAAAATGATTGTTGATGACAGCTATATTTACTTCAATCTTAAATTCCTAACTTTATTTTTAATATAAAAAAAAACTTGTTTACGAAATCTGAATACCAGAAACAATATATTTTTACTATGCACTCTTGCAAGCAGCTTTGGAGGACGTGAATAATACTTTCAAAATTAAATTAATACTTAATATTTTGACTCTTGCAAGAATACGTCACAATCAAAGCCAAACAAAGTTCTACATACAAATAAGTAAACAGAGGAGTTTCTCCGTTAACCGCGGACTCAAAAGCGACCTCTTTGGAACAGCAGCACACCTAGCGGCGGGAATTTTCCCTACACCAAACTCTAACATAAGGGATCTCGTTTTGTTCCCAACCTGAGTGGAGAAAACCTGAGCTGACTGCTGGCTTTTACCTTGGACGCCTCGGTAATTGGTCTCGCGCAATTTCTCGTGGAAGGTTTCCCTACAAGGTAGAAACTTTGGCAAATCAGAGAGAGGGTGGGGGTATAGCGCTTCTAGTAACGATAGTTGTCACTTAAGTTAACATTGTTTTGTGGGACAGCGATTGCTTATCAAACAAGAGCAAAATAAATAGTAAACAAAAACAAATCAAAATCTCCGAAAATGTGATACATTATTTATAATATAACATAAGAATGTGAAATTTACGGTAAACAGCTTCATTCAATTAACACAAAAAGTAAACATTATTATAAAATAATTTGGATTTGTGCATAAACGAATGTTGCAAAATATGTGAATGAAGTCCATTCTGGATGAACAGTTATAAATTAAAGACGGGGATAGAAAAAGGAAAATAGTATTCGGTTGAGACATTTTATTGAATGCTATTCGTAAGCAGACACAGCTCAAAAATATCCAACCATTTTTTAATGACATCCATATGACTGAACGTCTGCTCTCTGTTTGGGGGCCTGGATACACGGTAACATCGAGTATTTCAAAGATCACTAATATAAAACTACTGAGGTTTCCCAAACACTCCCACAAAATTCCCAAAACCATCAGTTGCCACTCCCCACCACCCCTCCCACCGTAACTAACGCTCTCTAATTAAACTAAAAAATATTAAACAATACACAATGTACAACTTATACATATACATTTGTTATTTACGTCAATGTCTAAAGTGTGTTTTAATTACAAAGCAAACATCAAATTGCTTAAATTATTTTTTTGGTATATTCACAATTTCATGACGTAGTAAAATAAGTAAATTGTGACCGCAGATGAATGGATGACCATAGGCAGCATTGAAATGTGAAATATATATATATATATGTATACATATATATATAAATCCAGTTTGTTTTTATTTATCTGGGAAAAAGTAATAATACTGTTCACTTTTCTGGCTTTGTTTAATATGCAAGCTCTCTCTCTCTCTCTCTCTCTCTCTCTCTCTCTCTCTCTCTCTCTGTACTAGCCTGCGGGCACGACAACGGAGACGTTGAAAAGCAAAAGTCAAATCATGCGGAGGGTTCAGAGTACAAGTAAATCAAGTTCGTTCTTTATAATTACTGGTAACATTCATTTTGGTAGAAATTCTGACAGGAATGTAATACTTGATTTCAGGTGCGAGATATTAATGAAGCTGTAGGCGGTATGTTACTTGGAAAAAGGATTAATTTATATACGTAAAGCTCATGTTTCTCATCAACGTAACTACACGTACTTGATCTACTTGAACGCTGAACCCTCCATTTTCCGTGGCGACTTTCAGTGGCCGACTCTCTGAAGAAATTTTGTGATACGAGATACCAAAACAGTGAAGCGATGTAATGTTGTGAGAGAATGGGGCGAGTGCCTGAGAAAATCCGCACAATGTAGTCAACGTCCACTATGTTTTACACCTAGGAGATCCGCATTCTAGTCAGTCGGGAATCGAAGCAGTTCGTCATGGTGGGAGGCAGATGTTCTAACTGCACCATCACCGATTAGGAAACAATAAACAACGATTGAATTAACTAAGTAAGAAATTTAAAAAAGGCCCGCAGACGATTATTACCGATTTTCTTGCAAGTAAGGATTGTTTAATACGTACAAGAATTACAGCTGTATGGAAATGAAATGACATACCAAAATTGTACAGCCTACTGTAAAAATATAAATATGACAAGCAGGGAAGCATTTTTGAAAAAGGCCTTTAAAAATTGCTGCGCATAACTACGTATAGAGATTCACAAGGAGTTACCGCCACTTTCAAAACTTATTCCATAAGTCATTTGGAGAAAATTATACTATATATATATATATATATATATATATATATGTGTGTGTGTGTCCTATTCGCATTATTTACAGAGCAATTCGAAAAAATGGCAACGTAATAGAGGAAACAAACAGGTCGTACATAACATGTTTCTGCCCGTTTGCCTATTGGTGTGAACAGGGTGTGTCCTTGACCATCGAGGAGTGTGACAGTCTGTTTCACTGTATACTGCGCATATACTGTATTGTGATTGTAGCCTTTGGCTATGAGATGTAATAATTGTGTTACAATACCACGTATATTTTTCACAGGAAAAGAATATGCCGATACGGCCTTTGATACCCAACAATGAAGTCCGATAGTATATTATTTTACGTCACCCCTCAAATTTTCGAATTAGTCTATAAATATCGGGAATACGACCCACATGCATGGGGCCGCAGTAGCTGAGAGGTTAGTTTTTTTTTTTTTCTTGGCAAGCCAAAGTCCGGTCACGCATTTTTCTTATTGCCCCGTACCTGTGCCCTTTCTGGGTAATACAGAAGCATGGAAAGTTCATTTTTTATTTATTTTCTTTTATTTGATTACTTTATTTTCTCATTACAGTCTTTATGGATTGCAATTTTATATAATATTACCACTATCTACGCCCAGTTGCCAGGAAGATGAGAGTGGCGCGGTCTCCCCTCTTTCCATCCAGACCCCCCTAGCAGCCTAGTGGTCAATTTCCTGACATTCTATTATACTGATGAATACATTATGCCTATATTGTGGCACTAAATTACTACTGGCGGCAACACACATTTGTATTGTACACACTAGTGAAAAAATTTGCAAACTAATGACACATTTAAATACCTGACAATTCCACGGTTTCACTTAAATAGATCGTTAATAAAGTAATCAGGCCCATGGCCAATTAAATTTCACATTAAGCGGAAGGATATAAATTGAGAAACAAAGGTAGATACTAAACAGAGGTTTAAACAATTCTCAAGCCTATAGAGGATGTTAGAGGTCCATGTGCATATTTTTTATTAAGCCTTTACTTACCATCACAAAAATAATTTACAACAGAAATTCCGGCCAATATGTAAAAAATAATTCACTTTGAAATTTTAAAAGACAATACTCCTTGGTTTACTTACGTCAGTAAACGAGTATACAGAAGAGTAAATGTTCTGATTACAGTAGGTTCTTACTAGTTTTAAAGCTACAAATTTCTGCACTCAACGTTTAAATAATTTCCGGAGCCGCTTGTCTTTTAAGTAATGCTTACTTTTCTATTATTGTTGTCTAACATCCCTGGTTTATGTCGGGAGACTAATCGGAGAACGCACTACGAAAGAACCTTTACTTACATGTAAATACGACTCATCCCTATCGAAACTTTACCAAGGATTAGTGATCTGAATTTCTTTGCCAAAGATGCTCTGAAGCAACCTCTCAAAAATCAGGAAACTCGTTAATGGCGCTCTCTACTTCACGTTTTACCATTTTTCCTTCCTGGGGCAGCGATGGGATACTGGATAGATCACTCGAACTCCCACCACGAAGAACCTAAACTATAACTGAGGGAAACATAATGGACATTACTCGCTGGGTTTTTTCAGAGTGTTCCCGTTTCCCCACCATCACCATTTCATTCCATCGTTGCTTCATCCCCACTTCAATTCTCCCACATTGGCGTTGAAAATCTCAGCTGTTAAGGCGCCAGTCTGCCTGGAGGCCTTCTCTCTATTTGAGGTAGAAAAAACGGAGGCCATAAGGATTAAAATGCCACGCACATCAAATGCCCCATAGCCGCTAAGGACAAGGCTCTCGCCATACCGCTTGATGACATGACACTTTAAATAGTACCGTTATAATTTTTGGGGGGAAAGTACGTGGCAAAGCTTCAGCGCAGGACCTTCGATTAGTTCTGTATGTACCTGACTCACAAATTTATTGGAAAAGCCGTTTTATTCTTTGTTGGATTGTTCCTAATTGTCTCGCCTAAATGTTCCTACATCATATCAGGCACGAATTTAATAGTTCCATTTTTTTTAAATATGTTATATAAACACTTCGTAGTGCAGAAGTTCTTATCATCCCTTTCACCCCCTGGGTCCGAGGTGGTGTGACGGCTAGGATGCTCGCCTCCCACAAAACCGAACCGGGTTCCAATCCCGATGGGGTCGCTCGCGGATTTTTGCACGTGGTAGTCGTACCGGGCCATGCCGCCGGTCGGCGTGTTTTTTTAGGGACCCCAGTTTCCGTCCCAGTTCCCCCCGTTCTTGCATTCCGGTGCTGCTCCATACTCACCTCTCTTCACCACCATCGGCTCTGAAGACCTCGCTAAAGGCCGTTAACATCTCTCCACTACGTTCCCCCTTCCCCTCGTCAACGCGCTCACGCCAAGAGACATTGAGTAACTGAGGGGCGAGGGTGTCGTCACTCCTTTATCGCTGCCACAGCCACGTGAAGACAGCGAGCTGGCCGTGTCCTATCAGGATGGACGCCGGGGTATATAGGACCCGCTGGAGGTTCTGCACAGCACTGCACTCGCTGCAATGTCCTGTAAGTTCGTGCTCCTGGTGGCGCTGCTGTTGGCTGTCCTGACGCCGTGGATGGAAGCCCTAGCGTATCCGAGAGAAGCCAGGCAGGTGCCCCTATCCCCACGGACTTGGCTCCTGCATGCATTACCTGCAGGAACGACTACAACTGCCCGGGCAACCTCAAGTGTTGCCGCACTCGCTGTGGTGGGCGCATCTGCCAGAGACCCAGGTGGCCAGATTGGTCCCGGTCAGGTAAATATACCAGGAGAAACTCCAAGTTTAGTGTTTTAACACGCCACATATTTATGCACATTCAAGACATAGCTGGGAAAGTCTATTACTCGCCAGCTATCTCCAATGAAATTTCGCGTTGACAGTGATCCAGTGACACTTTCTAAATAAAATAACACTAGATTTATTTATTTACCTTGGCACTTAATTTAAGGTACCCTAAATAAAATCACATGTTTCCCAAAAAGCATTCATTTAGGCTATTTTGGTTTTGCAGACTTAAATAAAGCTTTGTCTGGTAATTGCAGAAGTGCATCATATCATAGCAAAATTTCTTCAAATTACTCTGCAATCAGGCAAATATCTTTTGCGAAATTATTTATTTATTTTTAATTCTACTATATAATTTTTCAAATACTTCATAAAATTTGCTTTAACTTATACATGGAGAATAAAGTGTGTTAATTAGTTATATCATTAATGTGTTATTACAGTCACAGACTGTAATAAGAAATAATTACTACTCTGCAAACGAAGAAGTACGCATATGCATTTTTACTTGGACAACAAAACAAAGGTTTTATTAATTTTTTTAGATACATTGTAACAAAAGGCTGTGGTCAGATTCAGCATTACGATCAATGTTGGCTGGTATTGTAAGCTTTTGTCATCAAGATATCGACAAACACAGAAGATACATGTCGTACCTGTCTCCTCTCGAACAACATTTCTGCTTGTTGTCTTATGTACAGTTCAATGGAAGGGAGCCCTAACATACATCTCTACTTACAGTTTTTTTTGCGATGTTTGCATTGATAGCAATCAAACTAGTTTGCTGTTCGTTTTTTTTTTTTTCGTTTTATACATATAGTAATTATAATAGGCTTAATCGTTGGCGCCAGAACCATCGTTCGTTAGGGTGTATTGGGGAAAGAAAGGGGGTGAGCAAGATAATGTAGATAATTTGACATCCCTAGTGCTACATAAAGCTTCCCTTCCTAGTACATACTTTTTATTACAATTGTTTGCACACGCGTGTTGCTTTCTATGCACACATTTTACAAATATATATTATACAGTAAGAAATTACTTTGTAATATTATTCAGTGATTTCCAACGTTTGCTATGTAATTTTACGCAATCTAAAGTTTCTACAACGTAAAATCTTTGAAGCCTCCTTAGAATTAGAGAAAGCAAATTCGCCAATTTTCTCCCCCCTTTCGACGCCTCTGGGCGTAATAATAAAAGAATTTTAATACAAAAAAATAAATAAACATTGGTACCATTGTGCCTATAATAATGTTAAGTAAATTGTATGTGTTTCATGTAACAGGATATGCAATGGGTGAAAAAACTCCCACTGAGCAAAGTGCGAAGAGACTACAATTCCTCTTTTCAACATTCGCAATTGGGAATCGTGCCGAACGACGTCGCTGGTCGGCGAGAGTCTCGAGTATCTCCTGCATCCGCCACCCTAGCATTCCGGTGCTGCTCCATTTCCACCTATTTTCACCCTAATCGGCTCTCAAGACCTCGTTGTTAAGAGCCACCTTAATCTCTCATATCTCTCAACTCACCTGTATTTGTAAGTGGAGTGGAGATGCTCAACAACGGGAGCGGATAAGTGTGAAACGAGGTGAGTATGAAGCAGCGCTGTAATGTAAGGCCGGGGGTAACGGTAGATCTCCGAGAAAAACTCGTCGACAAGCGGCATCGTCCGGCGGGAAGTGAGCGCCCTAACCGCTATACCAACCGCGAACCCCATCTGTGCTTTAAATATTTTCGGAAAACACAACAGAGCCAAACTATATACACCGACGCATTTCATTGCTAAAACTCAGCTTTACCTTAGATAATTTGAACAATCCATTCATTTAACGGCTGTGTAACTCAGCATGGCCTGAGGAGAATACACTTGTTTCAGGGAAATTTTAATCACATAACAATAGGTGGTATATTGCCCCTCGTATACCTGAAGCTCGAGAAGAATTTCAGCTGATAGTGAAAACTGGCTTATTATAAATGAGCCATTGGATAGATTTTTGCTAAGAATAATGCTGTTATTAGAAAGTACTCGTTTATATTTTTGCACTGAGCTAGTTACATATTTAGTGATAGATAATTAGAAAGTAAACGAAGATAATATTTAAATAGCCGCTCGCCATGATATAACAGAAAATAGATTCAGAAAACCATAAATTAAGTACTATACAGTACCATAAGTCCATCGTAAATTGTTGATAAACTGATACTTAAAGCTTACTATTGTAGGCTATAAACCTTAAAGGGGTGCTTCTTCTAATGAAACTTCTACGCAACGCAGAAAATATGAATTTTAATTTAGAAACAGCGTAATGTTAGACTAAAATAATAAATATACTGAATCATGAGAGCTTTTCTAAGTACTTCTGTGAGGGTTTGAGCCAATGTCTTACGTTTTGTAAATACACTTCAGATAAACTGCATTGCCATGAATTTGTACTTTCAAAACGTACATGATAAGAGTGCAATATTTATAACCATTTTTAATAATGACATTTATACTACTTAATGCCATTATATGTTATTGAATTTATACATATATGTGAGGAATGTGAAATAAATATTAATTTTGATTTAAAAAACCTTTTGATAAAGAAACAAATTACTTGCATTATAGTAAATAATACATTAATACCTGACTTCTTTCTTTAAAATACGTCGGTATTATTTGGTATCCTTAAATGTATTTACTTAATTATTTTTGTCAACCCAAAACTTCCCGGATAAAATTAGTCCAGATAAGAATGAGATAAGAATCTAACATTTCCTTCTCTATGTGTTTCAGATGGAGATGGAGATGATGACTGAGGACCAACCACGGATGTACGACTGATATGAAAGTTTTGCCACAACACTATGCTCTGGGATTCTGACAATTAAATATATATTTTTTTTGACAGTATTTAATGCTCTATGATTCTGATTATAAATTAAATTATTAAAAGATTTGTGTGCTTCTAAAGCTTCGTTGTTTTGATATCTGATACCTAATTCACTCTTGCGCTGCTGTAATTATCTTTGTTTCTTACGAGTTCACTCGCCTCATGACGTTTGAGTGTGTCAATTTACCTGTAGTCGACAGTCTTTCTTAAGTAGAAGGAAGGAAAATTAATAACTTTTTCAATGTAGTCCACTCTGGAAGAACTGTTATGCATTAGTGACGGGAATAGAAAAAGGGAAAAGAGTATTCGGATGTGAAAATTTTCTTAATACTCTTTGTAAGCAGACACCGCTCAAAAAATCCAACCATTTTAATATTACATCAACACGACTGAACGTCTGCGGTCGGTTGTGGTGAGACTACCCTTAAGTAATCCGACAAGAGCACTAATAGGAAACTACTGAGGATTCTCAAACATTCCCACACAAACTCCCAATACCATCTGCCCCCCCCCCCTTTGTCGACTTCTACACAAAAATGAAAATTATTCAGCAACGTACATTGTACAAAAGATAGAGAAACTTCAAATTGCTTAAATTATTTTATGATTTATTCACTATTTCATTACGTAGTAAAATATATAGCTCTCAGTTGTGACCACAGGTGGAAGGGTCACTTGGACGCATTGAACGATGAAAGAAAAAACCTATGTCAGTATATTTTCTAAATACATCTGGGAAAAGAAATAATACTGTTCACTTTTCTGCCTTCCTTCAACATGCAAGCAAGTGTCTCTATTAGCCTGGGAGCACGACAGCGGAGACATTGAAAAGTAATAGCTAAGTAATTTGGAGGGTTCAGAGTACAAGTAGATCATGCCCGTTCTTTATAATTACTGCAAAAATTCATTTTGGAAATAATTCTGACAGAAATATAATAATTGATTTCAGGTTCGAAATATTAATGAAGCTCTAGGCGGTGTTTAACCAGAAAAAGGAATGATTTGTATACTTACAGCACATGTTAATAGTAGGGGCGCGCCGTTCTATTGCACTTTTGATTAATCGGATTATAAATTTGATATCAAATTGATTGATCGGATTAATGATAAATTCAATTTTAATCCGAACAATTTTTCTAATCCGATCTTTATCCTATAAAATAATATTGATTGATTGAGCCCATTAATTAAATTAAATTAATTAATCTCTTTTTTTTAATTTTGAATTTTGTGTGAATTGATGAGTGTATAGTTTGGTGCAAAAGTGAAACAAGAGGACTTCATTATTTATTTTTTTGTGGAGTGGCATCGTACATCTCCACCCTTGAATCTCTGGAGTTGCGCTGAGGTGTGATGTGTTGGGGAAGGGGTGTATATAGGTGTTGTGTAATATAAATTTTTTATATAACTGAATATTTCATTTGTCAGGCGACTGAGGGATAAGATACATGCAGCGAAATCTGATTATAGAGTGAAGTTATGGGGAAAATAACAACTATTTTGTTGAAAACTGAATTAAACGAAAAGAAAGGTGAATACAATTTATGCTCACAACATGATTTTACTAACCCATCGTGTATGTGTATGATAGTAAAGCAAATCTGATTGTAGCCTGATTAACTATGCGATATGTAAGAACAAAATGTTCAAGCAAAGCAAATGAAATAAATATGAAACATTTACTTTAATCAAGCGATTAAAACGAGACAAATAATTAAAAATGAATTAAACTGATGTCGTCCCACATGACAGAAGTCGCAAAACACAAGACAAATCAATTAAAATGAATTAAACAGAATACGTCGTACACGACAAAACTATAACGAATGAACCAGAAAATGTATATTACCGAAATATATTTCAAACATGAGAATAAACAAACACAACTACGTGACTATCCTGGTGTACTAAAGAAATCAAGTAATGAGTTATATCTACAACGAATAAAAACTCGTAGCAGTATACATAAATATAATATATTTATATATATATATGAAGTCGTACTAGACACAATAGCATATCTCCCCCAAAACACGTACCTTACATGTTTTTAATATAAGTCCACTCGGCTGTGAGGTTGGTGAAGTAATGACTCCAGTATAGGATTTGCGGCGACTTATAAGCTGTGTGCCGGGAACAACTAGAGGCAATTCATACTTTGACCGTCTGATTATAGACTAATATTTTGGCGAACTCCTCGAAATTAAAATAACTAAACATTAAGTCACAAATCAATAAAATTAATTATTCCTGTTTACAAATTCACCGGTTTGTATTTCCAATGGAAGGTATTCGCAATAGCTTACTAGACACACGCACCTCTAACACAACGTTAAATGTTTCAAATGAAATTTAAAAAACGGCAGCAAGTAGTGAATCACAGCGAAAACACTTGCCATTTTCCAAGAATAAAATAATTTTGACACAATCTTCGTCGAAAATGTATCGCCGTGAAAGTTTAACAATACTCATAGCGAACACGCATAGACCAGCTTCAGAAATCCACATTTACGAATACTAGCCAAATGAAAAATCGCACGGATTATTTTAAAAAATAATAGCTGCACTCAACTACTTGACTAGTACAAAGGAAATGATAAAAAAATTAATTATTGAAAGAATTTACAAATCGATAAAAATTATTTACTCGTATTTACACGTATTGTTTATAATTTAATACGGAACAATAACACAGACAAACGAAGTATATAATTTGCACGCTATTCATATGCATTGAGAATTATACCTACAATGAAACTATTTCGCTACTAATTTACGTTATGTCTAACGAAATATGAAGAATTTCCAAAAATATTTCACTTAACATTTCACATGAAATTTAAAAAACGTACAAATAAAGAATTCCCCTTGCAAACAAGTACTGAATCGCACATAAAAACTTACCCCATTTCCAAGATTTAAAAATAAAGGCATTTTTTAACACAACTTCTGTTTAAGTTTAGCGAGAATCGCATCGCGTGCAGAACTTAATCCCTGAAAATTTTATCCAGACGTAGAATATATTAAAACGTTAATAAATGTACGAACAATTTAAATTAAACAGTCCAGACACTTCGTTGAAGAAAACGATGGAATCAATACTAAGTTATGTAAATGTCTTAACACAAACGGCGTACCTACAAACACAGTTTATTGTTCCGAAATATTTTAACACAACTCTTATCGAAACCTTATCACAATGAATGTGTAGCGAATCCCGTTGTTAACACTCGTAGAGGAATTTCTAAAACGGAATTCACACAAAAACTATTAGCGAATTTAATTTTACGAAAGTTAAATACGCAAAAACTTATGAAAATATTTTGCACTGTATTTTACGAAGGATCTGGACGAGGTTTTGAACCCAGGCCTAGATAGTTGAAGAAAGCGCTTAACGAGAAGCATGGATAGCATTCAGGCGTACGGTGTGTCCGAAGTACACTAGCCTACTACCCTTCCAACGTCGCGTGAGATACCGCCAGGTTGCCGAATGAGGGACGGTGAAGCGCTAATCCCTAGAATAGAGGCAGGTATCCACGTATGCAGAGCAAGGGTTGAAAAAATAACTAATATGTCCTCTCTGGATTGTTGGCCGGCGAGGGCAGTTGGAAGATCCCGTTACACAGCTCCCTCCCTCCCACACCTACCACAAGTGTTTGTTTGTACACCGCGAGCTCTGTCAGCCTGTCTCCCGAGCGGCTGGGAATTTGTACTCTCCTGGAGCATTGATAGTTTTCTGACGACCGTTTACCATACCCTCCAACTCAGACACTGGCTTGTTTTAAATCTTGTGCTGGCATCGAAATAAGAATTTCCACAAATACCGCTTAAAAATTATTTGTAAGAGTTATGTTCAAAATGATTTGTTATCTGGAAAGTTACAAGATAATTTAAGTTTAAAATGTATTCCATTTTCCAGGAAACTTACAAAAAAATTTAAGTTAAATGTATATCCAGCAAACTTAATAATGTCTTTGTTTAAATCCCAGAGAAATCCAGGAAATTACAACAAAGAATAATATCGTACAAGACAAATACAAGAGATATTTTCACTAAATAAATCCTTAGGCGATTCAAATACTTTTTAAAATGTAATTTAAATATTGAAAGAACGACGTCGTATTTAAAACAGAGGTCATTCGATTTAAGTAATATAAGTAAAAGGTTTTACGTATGGAAAATGTACATATTTAGATTTTCGAATATTTATGCGTAGCAGAGAAAGTATGTATTTTGCGTGTAGATTTCTCTGAAAATTTACTTATAACTTATATTCCTATACAAGATTTTCTACTACGCCATCGTACACGAAAACATAATACAATCTCATTGAAGTTTATCCTGATACGATAAGTTCCAAATTTATTGTAAACAAATACTATCTCATATTGAAATTTTATTTTCCTGTAATTGATTTGAATTATTAAAACCATGTGTGAATGGTGTAAGAGTTGAATGTATAAACATGTTTCTCTCTTTCACGAACAAGGAAGAGGGCTGAGTGCTGCCTTGCGCAAGAAATACAAGTTTCTCACTTAAAGACAACCAACAACATGCTAACTGTTACCTGAGGATAATGGCTTTGAAGGATGAACTGTTTCACTGTTGGTCAACAATACCACTGAGAAAACGTTCACACTTACCATCATTTTTCGGAGTTCTCTGCAGGAATATTATATGTCGGTTTTTAAAAGAATTTCATAAATAAACAAATTTTAAACATAATATAGAATAATCTTCTTGTAGTAATTAAACTATAAATACTTCATCATTCACAGCCATACAAAGATTAATAGTGTAAACATACTATACAATAAATTTACGTTAAAAATTAAAAAAAACTATTAAATAACAAGATATATATTTATTTTATCATTGAAATATATTTATTCACAAAACAGAAAATATCAAAACATATAGAAACAAATCGTTAACAAGCTCTTTTTTAAAGACACATAAAATCCATCTTTATAACTGCTTGTTTAAAAGACATTTGTTAGTTACATTTGGGTTAAAGACATTTCTTTAAAAAAATTAATTATTTTGTAAAAATTATTATAAAATCAATTACAAGAAAAATACTATGTAAACTGCACATAAAATCATTTTAAAATTGAAAATCACTACAAACTTTAAACTGGAGAAAAAAATCACATTATTAGTCGATTTTCCACCATGTTAAATCAGAAATCATTTTACGACTGAAAATAATTACAAATTTTAGATAACTTTATGTCATATTACGTCATAAATCATCAAAAACTGTACAACTGGAAAAAAATCATTACAGTATTTTACAACTGAAAATAACTTATGCCAGAAATTATTAACAAATTTCCACCATGTTATGTCAGAAATCATTTTACGACTGAAAATCATTAAAAACTTTAAACTGAAAAAATATTACATCATTTAACTATTGAACATCATTACAAACTTTAAATTGGAAAAAAACATCACATCATTTTACGATTGAAAATAATTATAAACTTTCTACCATGATATTTCAGAAATAATTAAAAACTTTAAAACTTTAAAAACTTTTCACCATATTACAACTGAAAATAACTCTATGCCTGATATTCTTAAGACATTCCGCCATGTTACATCAGAAATAAATTTACCACTGAAAATCATTAAATACATTAAAACGAGAAAAAAAATCATATAATTTTATGACAAAAATCTTTACAAACTTTAAAACTGTAAAAACTCGTAACCATATTACAACTGGAAATCATTAAAAACCTTAAAACTGTGAATTTTATGACCGTAAATCATTTCAAATTGTTCATCATATTATGCCTGAAATCATTTAATCCTGAAAAAATGTAATCATTTTAAATCTGAAAAATCATTACAGCATAATACATCTGAAAAACTTTAAAAATTTAATTTGTAATGGAAAACATCATCACTACAATTTCCGCTTAGAGACAAGACTTAAACTCAATTTACGTCTCTTTAGAGGAGCAACAGGAGGTGGTGGTTGAGGTCATGCGGGTGATATCGATGACAAGATAGGATTATACATTATTTGTTGAGGCGAATCTGTAAAAGAAGGAGGAGGAGGTGGGGAAATTAAATTTTGTTGTGTTGATTCCGGCGATATCATATCGGGGGAACGTAGTTTTGGAGCAGGTGAAGGACAAAAATTGAAATTTAAAAATTATTCCAACTCATAAAAAAAATCAATGTCATAATCCTCTAATTGCGCACCATTTAAGGGAGCAACAATTAAGTCTAAGGGCTTGCAACAGCATCATTTTCGCTTTTGTAGACGTTGCTCACCTGATTTCGGTAGTGTTATATCGACAGCCTGTTGTGAGAAGGATAATGTCGAAGCTGCAGACGGTGGCGAAGCTGTAGACGGCATCGAAGTTGGAGGCGGTGGCGAAGCCAGATACGACATCGAAGTTGGAGGCGGTGGTGAAGCCAGAGACGGCATCGAAGTTGGAGGTGGTGGTGAAGCCAGAGACGGCATCGAAGTTGGAGGTGGTGGTGAAGCCAGAGACGGCATCGAAGTTGGAGGTGGTGGTGAAGCCAGAGACGGCATCGAAGTTGGAGGTGGTGGTGAAGCCAGAGACGGCATCGAAGTTGGAGGTGGCGGTGAAGACAGAGACGGCATCGAAGTTGGAGGTGGTGGTGAAGCCAGAGACGGTATCGAAATTGGAGGCGGTGGTGAAGCCAGAGACGGCATCGAAGTTGGAGGTGGTGGTGAAGCCAGAGACGGCATCGAAGTTGGAGGTGGCGGTGAAGCCAGAGACGGCATCGAAGTTGGAGGTGGCGGTGAAGACAGAGACGGCATCGAAGTTGGAGGTGGTGGTGAAGCCAGAGACGGCATCGAAGTTGGAGGCGGTGGTGAAGCCAGAGACGGCATCGAAGTTGGAGGTGGCGGTGAAGACAGAGATGGCATCGAAGTTGGAGGTGGTGGTGAAGCCAGAGACGGTATCGAAGTTGGAGGCGGTGGTGAAGCCAGAGACGGCATCGAAGTTGGAGGCGGTGGTGAAGCCAGAGACGGCATCGAAGTTGGAGGCGGTGGTGAAGCCAGAGACGGCATCGAAGTTGGAGGTGGTGGTGAAGCCAGAGACGGCATCGAAGTTGGAGGTGGCGGTGAAGCCAGAGACGGCATCGAAGTTGGAGGTGGTGGTGAAGCCAGAGACGGCATCGAAGTTGGAGGTGGTGGTGAAGCCAGAGACGGCATCGAAGTTGGAGGTGGTGGTGAAGCCAGAGACGGTATCGAAGTTGGAGGTGGTGGTGAAGCCAGAGACGGCATCGAAGTTGGAGGTGGCGGTGAAGCCAGAGACGGCATCGAAGTTGGAGGTGGCGGTGAAGACAGAGACGGCATCGAAGTTGGAGGTGGCGGTGAAGCCAGAGACGGCACCGAAGTTGGAGGTGGTGGTGAAGCCAGAGACGGCATCGAAGTTGGAGGTGGTGGTGAAGCCAGAGACGGCATCGAAGTTGGAGGTGGTGGTGAAGCCAGAGACGGTATCGAAGTTGGAGGCGGTGGTGAAGCCAGAGACGGCATCGAAGTTGGAGGCGGTGGTGAAGCCAGAGACGGTATCGAAGTTGGAGGTGGTGGTGAAGCTGGATATGTTGTCGAAACTGGAGGCGGCATCGAAACTGCAGGTGGTGGCAAAGTCGGAGACAGCGTTGAAGTTGGAGATGACATCAAAGTAGGAGCCTGCATCGAAATTGGAAGTGGCATCGAAGTTGGAGGCGACATCGAAGTTGGAGTTGGCATCAAAGTTGGAGTCACCATCTAAGTTGGAGGCGGCGTCGAAGTTGGAGGTGGCATCAAGTTTAAGGTGGCATCGAAGTTGGAGGCGGCATTGAGGGTGGAGGCGTCGACGAAGCTCATGTTATCGGAAGCGGTGCTGAGGTTAGGAACGGCGAAGATGATATTGTGGGAGGCAGTGTCGAGGCTGGAAATGGCGAAGCTGATGTTGTCGGAGGCTGCGTTGACCCTAAGGATGGGATTGACAATACCGTTGGTACTAATGTTGGACTCCTCTACTTCTCCAAAGACTCCAAAAAATTTGCTATTAAAAGATCTGGAGCATCCATGGTGTCTTAAAATCATCCCAGTTGATATTTTGATTTGTGCTTTCAAGGGCTTGACTAGACAATCCAAGAAAATAATCTTAGTAGAAAAGGTACATCACAATGCAAAGCACACAGATGAACTAGTGGAAACAGCGGAAGGGGGCATAGAGGCTAAACAATTATTTATAAAAATTTCAGATTCAAAGGTAAATGCTCAGGAAGCGATATTCATCCCTTCCAACTAAAAAGACAGAAAATCAAACACCACTTCCCTCCCTGTATCCACACCTTTCAAACAACATAAACCCCTCACCCCAAACTCAAAGACAAACCACTCTACTAACTTCGTCATGGAATAAATGAAAACCATTTGATTAAATATTAAAATAAATTCTGGTTCATTACAAATAAATATGTTAAAGATCAATATAGTCACTAAAGGGCTATATAGTTTCTATGGTGTGTATTAACAGAAAAACCAAGTAGTATAATTTGTGGGAAAAAAATCTTTTACGGTTTGCCATATTCCACCCGTATGGATTTCTAAGAATAGTATTTTATTTTAACAGAAATGATGTAATTTATTCTTTTGAAATTGTATCAATTACTTAATTACTGTTTAATAACATGAACAGTTACGTTTCATAATACTAAGATATTGCAGCAATATATCTGTGAAACTTATAATTAACATTTATTATCTTTACTTATAACCTTATCAACTTCAATAAATGTGTTACGAAGTAATTTAAGTAAATATATTCCCATTATTTTAATGCATATTATATTTTATGTAATCATATTTACATTCAAAATGTGCAGATATTTTCCATTAATGTATACAATCATATTTTCACTATGCTTAAAATTTTAGCCATCTTTGAATAACAAAAACTCGTCTACTGGTTCGTTGGTATAGAATAACAGGTTTTAACTCTTTCTCGATTGTTACTACTAAAAAGATGTGATATATACCCAATATCATAGGATATTTTTACAATTTTTAAAGTTCGGTGTGTATGTGGAATAAACCGTCTTTAATAATGAATACAGTTATATATTTTAAAATAAATTATCTCTAAGTGTAACATTTTATGTATTTTCAATTGCATTAAATTATAGTAGGTTCGATCAGACTGGGAAATGTTTGTAGTTTTTAATATAAAAAAAATTATAACACCAAAGTGGATATAGGCACGAAAAAAATTATATTTACACTACTTCGAAACAAATGATACAGCTCATCCCCACAGAAAAGTCAAGCTTTTCACAGGCGACAAGATGCTACTATTGTGAATCAGCGTTCACACACGAAAATTATAAAGAGACCCCGAACACTTTACTGGCCCCTACATAGGACCTGCATGCACCAGCTGCAATTTGATGCGTCGGCGTCCTAAAAAACTACGTGTATTGTTGCACAACCTCAACTACGACGAAAACTTTATCATAAAACATCTTGACTAGGACGACAAGGAAATCTTCATCATCCTACATACAGAGGAAATATTAATCATGTTCTCGAAATCAATGGGAAAAAAGTTTTCTATACAATATATCGACATCTTCCGCTTCATGGCCCACAGTCAGGCATCCCTGGCTGATTACTTACCATCTTAAAATTTATCAACACTGCAAAATTCTTCACCCACACCAACTACTTATCGTCACATGTAAAGGCGTTTTCCCTTACGATTATGTCAACTACTGGGAGAAGCTGAACGAGTCACAGCTACCTCCTAAGACACTTTCTTTAACACGCTAACTATACTCACGCCCAAACAGTATGGCAAGAGTTCGACTGCAGCAGTTTTAAGACATATCCAGAATTGTATTTGAAGACTGACGTGCTTCTCCTGTCCGATGTTTTTGAGAATTTAGAGACCTCTGCATTCCCATGTACAAGTTCGATTGCGTTTACTACATCAGCGCTCCAGGGTTTGCTTTCGATGCTATGTTGCGTATGACGGAGGTCGAGTTGGAACTTCTAACGAACTACGACATGCATATGTTTATTGAAAATGGAATTCGTGATGGAGTGGCCCAGTACATTATACGTCACACGGTAGCAAATAATACATATACACCAGAAAAATACGACTTGAGCAAGCCGACAACATACCTGCAGTACCTCAATGCAAACAACTTGTACGGCTGGGCTATGAGTTTACCGGTCCCAATCCATAATTTCAGATGGATCAACACCAACATCGACGTCATGTCCATTCCAGATGACGAGGAAACAAGTCATATTCTCGAGGTGGATGTCGAGTACCCCATGTCCCAGCATGAAGAACATCCTGATTTATAATTTCTCCCCATCAACCAGTGTCCACCTGGCTCCAAGCATTTGAAACTGATGACTACTCTGGAGGACAAGAAAAAATACACTGTTCACTACCGCAACCTAAAACAAGCCATCACCCATGGCTTAAAGCATTCGAAAATACATTGTGTACTTGCATTAGAACAAAGTCCCTGGCTAAAACCCTACATCGAGCTCAACACTGCGAGGTGACAGACGACCACCAACGACTTTGAGAAGGAAAGTCTTCAAATCGCGAATAAGGCAGCATTTGGAAAAAATATGGAAAATATAAGAAAACGCCTAAAAATCCAGCTAGTGTGCAATGAAAAGCGACTTAAATAACTGGTAGCAAAACCGACAGTCTTAGACATGTCAGTATATAAAGAAAATATTTATCTTCTACATCTACAGCATGACTTCATTCTCTTTGATAAGCCTATCAATGCAGGGTTCACTGTCCTCGACCTGTTAAAAACTTTAATGCATAATTTCCATTACGATGCACTGAAGGCTCGGTACGGAGAGAGCTTGAGATCCTGTATACTGAAACCGACTCGTACCTGTTAGAGATTCAAACCCCAGACTTTTACCAAGATTTGGCCAGCGATCACAAATTTAAAAACGAATTTGACACCAGTGCCTACCCTACCACACTCCCCTGCTACTCTGGCACAAACGAGAAAATAGTTGGCAAGTTTAAGGACGAGTGCGGTGGTAACATAATGACAGAATTCGTGGGGTTATGTGCAAACTGTACACGTAGAAATGTGGAGGAAAATTATTTAAATGAGCAAAAGGTACTCAGTCATGTGTGGTACAAAATGAAATTAATTTTGAAGATTTTATATCTGTCATGGAGCTACACCATGCGATGCGAGATAATTTGCCCACTATGCAATCACACAAAAAGCAGTTGTATTCTGAGTGCAGTAATAAATTGGCACTGGTGTGGATGGACGATAGGTGGTGCATTTGAGAAGATGGCATGCACACACTCCCACATGGATACAATGGTTAAAATCTTTTAACTTGTGATGATATCTCACCTGTTGTGGTAGGACCTAATAGTACCCAATGATCAAGATGACCTTTCCAGGGAAGTCTACTTCGGTAGTTTGCTGGACGGTAAGAATAGAGGGGAAACAAAAAATCGACAGACAACAGGTGAATATAACTGGCTAGCTGCAGTAGAATTATTTTTCTTGGCAAGAATTTCTGTCTTCAAAAATTATAACCTGGCTTCTAAAACAGCTGTGTAACATATAACTGTGGCTGTGGTGAAAAATATTTTTTTTTTATGTGAGAAAATTATTTTAAAAAGTATAAAATTCTCCATTGTTACAAGTGTTTAATGCGCAGCCTATCCCAAGTCGTGGAGCCATGTGCATAGTTAAACATGTACATGGTAAGTTTGAGGGAAGTGGAATGACATGTTTAGCACAGGAAGCAATTACATACAAAGCCGAGGTAAGAACACTATAAACTCCTTACACACTGTGCTAAAAACGCACATTTTCTTATGAATGTAGGCGGTTTTCTTTAAACATGCTATTAATTAAAAAAATTAGAGTCATTAAATAATGCTGTCTCCCTCCCACGAATATACAATTGCAAAAAACAATCTGCATAAACCACGATATCCATCATCCCACAGAAACTCAAATCGGCCTTACTAACGAAGAAAGCATGTGAGGCTTCCTTCCAATAATTTTTAATCCGCGCAGACATCTGGTAGATGTAGGACTAACCATCGAAGAAACTACAATACAATCACTAAGCATCCCTACAAATGTGTTGGAGTGAGTGGGGTGCTCACCACCGTATTTACCATATTTACAATAATTCATTGTCACCAATATCAAACACTAAAATTTCAAACAATGATGTAGAATGCAAACAGGCTTACTGCGACAATATCGTTCATGAGAAGATAACTTTCACGCATTGATATACTCCTCGCACATTCCACATTCCCAAACTTCATAGCTTGTTACCACTCCAATCTACCTAACACATCAACCATTTATATTTTTTGTAAAATTTGTGACATGCAAAGGAAGAAAATAGCATATTGGAAAACTATCGTTCTGGAAAATTAAACAAGTCGTTTGAATTATCATGCAAGCTTAAAAATATATATGCAAAACTCTTTAAAAACTTTTTTCTTGTATATCTTACATACAAGAAATAAACATTATTTATATCTCAGTCGTCTATCATGCGATGACAAATACAGTTGTGCCATATGCCAGGGTACAGATACAAGGCTATACCAAACCCCTCAGTTTCAAAATGTTCCCCAGTATAGACACAAGGGCTATACCAAACCCCTCAGTTTCAAAATGTTCCCCAGTATAGACACAAGGGCTATACCAAACCCCTCAGTTTCAAAATGTTCCCCAGTATAGACACAAGCAGTCAAAACAGTGGACCTTGATGGTTACGATTGTGTACACAAAAAGTTATACATAACGCGCAAAAAAATGAAACAAACAGGCCGAACTTGTACATTTTTTTATCCAGCTATTACAATTTGTTAATCAAAGTATTTCAACAAAGGTTAAAAATATTTACTGTGTGTTGAAACCCCAAAAAGAGTGTAATTTAAATGATACAAACTATGTTTTGTTGGGTTCTAATTAAAAACCTTAAGTAACATATTTACTGTACTTTCAGAGAGTGGGGTTAACTTAAATTATCTATATAAAGAAAACAGTTTTCCGGCTGAACTGACAACAACAGATATATTGTATTTTAAAAAAGAATAACAAAAGATAAATAATTGTAAAGTTCAAAAACAAATAATATTTCAAGAAAAAAATTGTTTTCCTTTGTTCAATCTTCATCTGGGGGTTCCCAAATTGAATTATCTCAATACTAATTCGTTACATGAAGCATAAAATCAAGATGAATGGCTGACCTTGCATACAAGGTCAGTTTAAAGATCATACATTTTTAAAAGTAAATTCTTTCTGATGTTTGCACTTGAAAGTTATTGACGAATCAGAATCTTTTTCAGAACTAATAACTAAGGGCCATAAGTTCTTAAAGTTCAGTATTTAAGTTTTCGGGAAGGCCTGGTTTAACAACATATGCACAAAATTTCTATCTACATAACAAATAAATTTATTATGGCCTGAAAGTCGGAAAGTAGCCCATGGTGAGACGATCCGGTATCGACAGTAGTTAAATCATGTTGAACACCACAAGGGATGTCTCAAAACATTTTCACAGCCACGACAGGAAGATCGGGCGAAACAACCAAGGCCTCGCTTTTACGCTGCCACGAGGCACTCAGCGAGGATAGCTAAAGATAAAAAAAAGACACGAAATATGAACATCGCTCAAAACAAATTACTGGAAAACATGACGGTAAAATTACGCTGCAACAATAACTCACCCGCATCAGTAACAACAGTTTTTCTAAATAAAAGTAGATGAAAAGCCGAAGCTACAATTAAAACCAAGTCAGTCACGCCATTTGATACTTGAGGAAGGAGAAATTTGACCTCTACGAGGGTGAGCTTTAGCGATAATCGATTCGGACAGCCGCCAATCGAAACAAGGTACAGTATTTCGATTACATAAAATTAATACTGACTAAATTACACTTTACTCAAGATAAAATTACAAAATTCAACTTAATTGACACGCTTTAAATGGCGATTTGCCGATAAACATAACACTTTTTCTTTTTATAACTTGATAACATAGAATGTCGATAAATAGATTCGTCGCTGTTAGGCCGAACTCTATACGCAAATGGTTCATCAACGAAATAAAATATTTTACAGTAATGAATTGACAATAAATGTTAAATAGTTGCAATTATTGCTTATAACAGGCAAGAATATTTTAAATTTTGTTTCGTGAAAACGAAACTTTGAGTAAAGCAGAAGTAATTTGCTACAAACAAATTATGCCACATAAGCAGAAGTAAAACCTTAATAATTTACATAAACAAACATATCCTCAAGACTTTGGTCACAGACACAGTGACTAAGGAAACTTCACACTAATTTACTGATACTTTTAACATATTAAGAACATAAAAAAAGTTAGCTGCAGGAAATCAACAAAGTTTTGCCACGAAATTACAAACTATATTCGCAGAAAAGGGGAATACAAATGCAAAATCGTGAAAATAGAAAAAAATGTTATGAGATGCAGGTGCCACCACAGAATACCAACACACACACACACACACACACACACACACACACTTAACGAACAGGGATACTTGCTCTCTAAAATTAGCCAAAAAGGAACTTAAATGACTAGAACTTACTTGCAACACAGAACAGAGTTTACCGAAACGACTGAATGCAAATAAATCATAAGAGATCGCATTCAAAATAGCCTTGGAAAAGTAAGGGCAAAAAGCACGCTTAAACAGAAAATAGCAAAGTCGCTCAAATCTGCAGTGACACAATGGAAAATTGCTCTTAGGGTAATGTAACATTCTCGGAAACAGATTATTAATTACTCTGTAGATTAAACAAACTGGGTAGTGATGCATTAAGTTGGCCCACTGTGCTTGTACCCGTATTTGGAAGGATGTGGGTTCAATTCAGCACATTTTAATTTCTTTGTTTTCCCAAAATCACTCCAAGCGAATGCTGTGATGTTTACATACTACACAAGACCTACCATGTTTCCATAACATAACAAATATAGTTAACCACTCCCCATCTCGCAGACAGATATGATATATCGTTTTCCCACAACATAAACCTATTTGCTTAATAAAAATCGTTATCAAAATATGAACTTCTTTGAAACCTCTACACATAATTTTTGTAAAATGAGAACCGGAAACACTCATAAGCACATCATATCCATGCGAATTAATAAAATATGTAATCTAATTACGAAAATATCAATCTAACTTTTCGTTTTTACATTCCCTTGCTATATCATCACACAGGAAACATAGCTAAGTTAATGGTGGAGCAACGATCTCCTAGCAAAAACATGCAATATCAGTCAATCCATCAAACAAATTTTCAATTAGTTTGGGACAGCGGCCCAACTTTACTGTGCTCAACACGTCTGTAACGGACTGAGGGTTCGTTATCCTGGAAAATTACCCGCCTACATTTTTACACACCTGCATGTCATTTAAAAACTTAGCCTAAATTTTGTATCAAAAACCTGTGTGTGATTATGGCGAAGCGTTTAGCGGCACGCAAAACGTCGACCTGGAATGGGTTGGTGGGGACCGGCAGCGTAATGACAAGCATTCGTCACCTTCGAAAGCCTGTTCGCCCCTGCCTTGCTGGTTGAGGGTGCCAGTATGCGCGCATCAAGAGTGCGCTACTGTCGCACGTCAGGTGGTGGCACTGCTAATTGCTCCCAGCCGGCTGCTGGTGACATCACCTCACACCTGCTGCGCGTTGTCGCACAGTGATACCAACATTGGGTAAAAAAAGCGGGCAGAGGATGTCACATACTAAACTCACATGTGTGCGCCGGAAATGTGAGAATGTGGAAGAGACAGGTCCCATATATGGTTACGTGTGTTGTGATACAGAGGCGTATCAAGACTCCGCTCTTAGCACAAATAAACGGATTTTCCATCAATTGCCATGTGTTCTGTCATTGGTCAAGCTTTATCTTTTGGGCATTTGACCCCTAATTTGTAGTTAATCGTTAGATCCGCTCTAAGGGAAAGGTGGTGCTTGAGCTCAGTCGGGGTTTATCATCGCCCAAGGAGCGCCACTGCACTGAGGTAAGTAGCAAAATGAGTTTGTAAAATAAAAATAATAAGGCCACTATGGCAGGTCTAGGCCAGGCACATTTTGTGCACTGATAATTAAAATAGGTACCATAATGGCTGGAAAATTTTTTTTTTTTTAATGGTTTAAAATTCGGCAAAACGTAATGAGAAAATTTAATTAAACACCAAAATTGCCATTTGCTGAAAATTTTAATGTTATCTTCTTGAAAGATATATTTTAAGTGTCATCCCTGAAAATGAAAAGATACATTTTTGAAATAGGCATTTGTCATGAAACAAACTGATGTGCAGCTCCAAACTTTTCAAATTGGCGTGTTCATACAGGCAACAGTTTTCATTAATTGCATAATGTGTATAGATAAAAATAACATTGTATTTATAATGAAAGAAACTGATGTGCACTTTTCAAACTTAAGAAGCTGGCCTCTGTTTGTTCATACAGCCAACATTATTCATTAAGTATTTAAAGTGTAAATTAAAAATGTAAACAGTAAATGTAGGAATCTAGCTTTTCTAATAAAGATACCTGTTTTTGGCCTCTGTCGGCTATGTTAAGCCATAAAGGGAGATAAAAATTAATTGAACCTTTTTCAAGCTTTTGCTATTGCTAACCTGTGAGTTTGGTTGAATAATTAATAAATGATCTTGTCATCCGCTACTCCCTTGTTGGAGATTTTCTACATGCAAAATAGTTAAAAAAAATTTCCTGATAGCATGAATGGCAATTCTATACAAATTCCAATAATACAAATATATTTTGGAATAGTGAAAAGCCTGTGTTCTGGTAAATAGCATTATTAGAAAATTTGCATATACTATTGAATTTAATCAAACTTTATTTTAATGATGGCCAAATATAATTTGTAACCTTGAGTGGCCATTATTTAGGTTGTGCAGTGTTACATATTTGAATTTTCATTATTTACTGCAGTCATTCAAACTCTATTCTAGTGTTGGCAAAAAATATTTACAATATTAATTGACCCTTATTTAGCAGGAGCTGAGATAGTAACAAACAAAAAGATTTTGCATGGAAGTTTTAGGAAGATGTTTTAATTAAGTGTATAAGTTATGGAATCTAGTAATTTTAATGATATTTTCTGGAACGATGGAATGCTTAAAGAATGTTGATGTATGAAATTTTACTGATACTTTGTGGAACTATGAAAACATCTAGATTCAATGCATAAAGCAAATTATATGAATGTTATTGATATCTTCTGGAACCGTGAAAAAATCTAGAGTTATATATAAAGAAAGTAAATGTATGAGAAAATTTGAAAAGAACAAAGAGAAGTTTACTAATAAAATAACCAAAACATATTTTTTTGTGTTTTTTGTTCAAATATCATATTTATCTTTAATTACGTACTTTTGTGCCCTGTTCAATTAGGGTTTTTTTTTCTAGAATTTTGGGACTCTTCTGGAAGTCCACTTTGCTGCATCTTTTAGGTCAAGGACATAGCAATGAGGAAACTGCACAACTCTGCTTTCGTTGGGCAGGGTGATTGGTGATTGGTGCATATATGTGGAGAAAACACATGAGATAAGATATGTTAGTTAAGAAGAAAAGTACAACTTTTCAGTGGTTGAAAAAATTATTAATTATTCTAAGTTTTGGGTGGTTACTAACCTTTATGATGTCTACAGCATGGGTACAACGTTTATCCAAACAAGCGCTCTACCAGCTCCTCAAGGAGGCTAGGGTCGAGGTACTAGACACTGAATCCATTGATGAGCTGCATGACAATGTCCGGACTCTTGTGCAGAAAGATGATGGGGCTGGACTTGCGGTAGCTACGGCGTCAAAGGGTGAGAGCTATCCTATATATGAAATACTGATAGATTTGCCTTCCGAATTTTCGGATAAAGTGCCGAAATTAACACTTACTTCATTACAAGCACTTGGTTAATTCTTTGTCAGATTAAATGCAGTTATAGCTCTGAATTTTTGCAATAGACAGGTTATTTATTCAATATCTTCTATTAGTGTAGCTGATGTATTGCTGTCATTGTTTAGTAAAGCCCGCGAGGAAAATTGGGAACGTGAACATATTATAAAGTCTTGCCTTCAGGCAAAATATAGTTAAGTAGAAGTCATAAATATTTGGGTTTAAAGTTCTGGAAAGAAACCAATTGCCAGGGCAATCTAGGCAGGATTTAATTAAAGAAATATCAGGAGTTGTAAATGTGTTAGGGTTTCCATGTGCGGAGGAATATGTCACCCAAACTATTTTCCACGATATTCATCCTCGCTACAATAGATTTTCCTGTTTTGCTACAAAACCTGACACCTTATTAAAACTTTTGAACTTGGTCAGAGAGATAGAGCGAACTATACATGATTGTTCGTTGGAAGGAGAGAGTTGCGATGTAAAATACCCAGAGAAAGAATTACGTAAACCTAGTAAATATAGTTCCCCTAAGTTTTGTTTGATATCTGGTAAAAAAATCACTTGGCTAAATACTGTTTTCATCGGAAGTCTATTTTAACCAAAACACCTTAAAATGAGCCTGGAAAAACAAGAGACAAAACCTGCTTTTTGTACTTTCAAACCCAGGACATTCAGGGGAATTAGGGAGGAAAGAAGAATTGAAGATTATATCTGTTTTCTGTGTTAACAGAAGGGCCACATAAAATCGCTTTGTCCCTTTAAGGATAAAGTTATGGGAGAATCTTCCGTAAATGTTTTGGATAATGGAAGTAGGTATGAATTACTTTATATCCCAGTAAATATAGCAGATCAAGCGAGGGTTACTGCACTGTTGGACTCTGGTGCCACATGCTCTCTTGTTAACCAAGCCTTTTGTAATTTCTTACTTGCCAATATGCCCAAAGGGCTTATCCAGATACGGAGAGGGGCAGAATTATGTTTTTCTTTGGCGAACAGAGTGATTATTAGTTCAAAAGGAGTATCCATTTTCAAAATTAGGATAGATAATTTCTCATGGAAGTTTCAATTCAGAATTTTACCTGACCTTAGCCATGATTTACTGCTGGAAGTTGATTTTCTTGGAAAAATACAGGCTACTCTTGAAGTAGGTTGTGGAGAATTGATTTTGACTTTTTGTAGATCGCAACCTGTTGTAACTTCAAAGCATTTTGGATATCGTAAATTTCGGTTCAGTCTGTCCAAACTCAGGAGAGTGGACTAGACAGTCGATTATTTCAGCCACAAAGTGAATTTTCTGATGTAATAACTCACAAGTTGGGACATTATAGTAAACAACCTATTGTGTTAAAATTGAGTGATTCGGATCAAGTGTCCTCTGTGCCATATAGTGTGTCACCTCCAAAATAAAAAAAAAATCTGTAAGATAATTGGGGAATTCCATGAGGGAGATGTTCTTGAATCATCAGATAGTAATTACTCAAGCCCTGCATTCATGTTACCTAAAAGGGTTCCAGGAGAATTTCGGGTTATCTGTGATTACAGGAAGGCCAATACAAAATCTATGTAGATCAATAATAGAATATGTTTTCCAACATATTAGTGATGCTAGGTATTTCTGTATTTATGATTTAAATTCCTCTTTTCTACAGTGTGACTTACACCCGAACCACGTGGTATTTGGCATTTGTCACTCCCTGGGGCCAATTTCAGTGGAAGAAGCTGCTAATGGGGGTTAACTGCGGCCCTCAGGCAATGTCTAGGGTACTTTTTCAAATATTAGGAAAATACCGATACAACTTTCTCTTTACATATAGTGATGATGTATGTGTGTACAGCAATTCTTTTGATGAGCATCTTGACCATCTTAGATTATTTTTACTTGCCCTGAGGAAGCAGGTTTGACAATAAACCCAGACAAGGTCACCTGGGCAAAAGCTTATGTCAGGTATCTGGGTTTTATTATTTCGGAGGGCAAGTTACTTATGGATTCGGAAAAAATCCGCCCAGTTGTGTATTTTCCCATTCCTAAGAACGTAAATGGAGTTAGTCAGTTTTTAGGGTTAGCGAGGTTTTATTCCAAATTTTACTGACATTATAGCCTTTGAATGTGCTGAAGTGAAAAGGGTTAAGTTCGAGTGGGGAGAAAAACAGAACCATGTCTTTTGATTGCTGAAAGAAAAATTAGCTACTCCTGTGCTACAGTTGGCTCATTTTGAAAAACATTTCATTTTGCAAGTTGATGCCAATTAAAAAGCCTTGGGTTGCCTTATGTCAAGAACTAGACAACAGTTTGGTCACAGTTTATTATGCCAGTAGACTTTCGACACCAGTCGGGGCCACTGCACTAGGTAAGTACAAAATGAGTTTGTAAAATAAAATAATAAGGCACAGGGAGGTCTAGGCCGGGCACATTTTGTGCACTGAAAATTTAAAAATGGGTACCATAATGGGGAATTTTTTGGTTTTTAAAAAATGTTTAAAAAATTGGGGCAAAACAAATGAAAAATTTAAATTAAACACCAAATTGCCATTTGCTAAAAATTTTTTAATGTATCTTCTTGAAAGAAAAATTTTTAAGTGTCCCCCTAAAAATGAAAAAAAACTTTTTTGAAAAGGCTTTTTCATGAAACAAACTGATGTGCAGCTCCAAACTTTTCAAATTGGCCCGTGTTCATCAGGCCAATTTTCTTTAATTCAAAATGTGTATAGAAAAAAAAAATTGATTTATAATGAAAAAAACGATGGCCTTTTAAAAAACTTAAGAAGCTGGCCTCGTTTGTTCAACAGCCAACATTTTTTAAATAATATTTAAAGTGAAAATTAAAAATGTAAAAAAAAAAATTGGGAAAACTAGCTTTTCTAAAAAAGTATTTTTTTTTTGGCCTGTCGGCATTTTTAAGCCAAAAGGGGATAAAAAAAATTTTAACCCTTTTTTTCACTTTTTGCTATTGCTAACCTGTATTTTTGGTTGAAAATTTAAATAAATGATCTTGCATCCCAACTCCTTGTTGGATTTTTTTACTTTCAAAATTTTAAAAAAAATTTCCCTAAAAGAAGGAAAATTCATCCAAAAATTTCCCAAAAATACAAATAATTTTGGAATATGAAAAACCTGTTTCTGGTAAATAGTTATTAGAAAATTTTCATATATATTTAATTTAATCAAAATTTTTTTTAATGAGGCCAAATATAATTTGTAACCTTTATGGCCATTTTTAAATTTTTTGGGGGAGGGGACATATTAAAAATTTTCATTATTTACTCATCATTTAAACTTTAAAACTGTGTTGGCCAAAAAATATTTCAATATTTAAATTTACCCTTTTTTGCAGGAGCTGGATAGTAACAAACAAAAAGATTTTCATGAAGTTTTAGAAGTGTTTTAATTAAATTTTTTTAAATTATGGAATTTTTAATTTTAATGATATTTTTGGGAAAGATGGAACTTAAAGAATGTTTATGTATGAATTTTTACTGATACTTTGGGAAATATGAAAACATTAGATTTAATGCATAAAGAAAATAATGAAATGTTTTGATATCTTGGAACCTGAAAAAAATCTAGAGTAATATAAAGAAAGTTAAGTATGAAAAATTTTAAAAGAACAAAGAGAAATTACTAAAAAAATAACCAAAACAATTTTTGGGGGTTTTTTTTTTCAAATATCATATTTATCTTTAATTAGGGACTTTTGTGCCTGTTCAATTTGGGTTTTTTTTCTAGAATTTTGGGACTCTTCTGGAAGTCCCTTTTTCTGCATCTTTTAAAGGGCAAGGACCTAGCAATGAGGAAACTGAATCCATTGATGAGCTGCATGACAATGTCCGGACTCTTGTGCAGAAAGATGATGGGGCTGGACTTGCGGTAGCTACGGCGTCAAAGGTGAGAGCTATCCTATATATGAAATACTGATAGATTTGCCTTCCGAATTTTCGGATAAAGTGCCGAAATTAACACTTACTTCATTACAAGCACTTGGTTAATTCTTTGTCAGATTAAATGCAGTTATAGCTCTGAATTTTTGCAATAGACAGGTTATTTATTCAATATCTTCTATTAGTGTAGCTGATGTATTGCTGTCATTGTTTAGTAAAGCCCGCGAGGAAAATTGGGAACGTGAACATATTATAAAGTCTTGCCTTCAGGCAAAATATAGTTAAGTAGAAGTCATAAATATTTGGTTTAAAGTTCTGGAAAGAAACCAATTGCCAGGGCAATCTAGGCAGGATTTAATTAAAGAAATATCAGGAGTTGTAAATGTGTTAGGGTTTCCATGTGCGGAGGAATATGTCACCCAAACTATTTTCCACGATATTCATCCTCGCTACAATAGATTTTCCTGTTTTGCTACAAAACCTGACACCTTATTAAAACTTTTGAACTTGGTCAGAGAGATAGAGCGAACTATACATGATTGTTCGTTGGAAGGAGAGAGTTGCGATGTAAAATACCCAGAGAAAGAATTACGTAAACCTAGTAAATATAGTTCCCCTAAGTTTTGTTTGATATCTGGTAAAAAAATACACTTGGCTAAATACTGTTTTCATCGGAAGTCTATTTTAACCAAAACACCTTAAAATGAGCCTGGAAAAACAAGAGACAAAACCTGCTTTTTGTACTTTCAAACCCAGGACATTCAGGGGAATTAGGGAGGAAAGAATGGATTGAAGATTATATCTGTTTTCTGTGTTAACAGAAGGGCCACATAAAATCGCTTTGTCCCTTTAAGGATAAAGTTATGGGAGAATCTTCCGTAAATGTTTTGGATAATGGAAGTAGGTATGAATTACTTTATATCCCAGTAAATATAGCAGATCAAGCGAGGGTTACTGCACTGTTGGACTCTGGTGCCACATGCTCTCTTGTTAACCAAGCCTTTTGTAATTTCTTACTTGCCAATATGCCCAAAGGCTTATCCAGATACGGAGAGGGGCAGAATTATGTTTTTCTTTGGCGAACAGAGTGATTATTAGTTCAAAAGGAGTATCCATTTTCAAAATTAGGATAGATAATTTCTCATGGAAGTTTCAATTCAGAATTTTACCTGACCTTAGCCATGATTTACTGCTGGAAGTTGATTTTCTTGGAAAAATACAGGCTACTCTTGAAGTAGGTTGTGGAGAATTGATTTTGACTTTTTGTAGATCGCAACCTGTTGTAACTTCAAAGCATTTTGGATATCGTAAATTTCGGTTCAGTCTGTCCAAACTCAGGAGAGTGGACTAGACAGTCGATTATTTCAGCCACAAAGTGAATTTTCTGATGTAATAACTCACAAGTTGGGACATTATAGTAAACAACCTATTGTGTTAAAATTGAGTGATTCGGATCAAGTGTCCTCTGTGCCATATAGTGTGTCACCTCCAAAATAAAAAAAAAATCTGTAAGATAATTGGGGAATTCCATGAGGGAGATGTTCTTGAATCATCAGATAGTAATTACTCAAGCCCTGCATTCATGTTACCTAAAAGGGTTCCAGGAGAATTTCGGGTTATCTGTGATTACAGGAAGGCCAATACAAAATCTATGTAGATCAATAATAGAATATGTTTTCCAACATATTAGTGATGCTAGGTATTTCTGTATTTATGATTTAAATTCCTCTTTTCTACAGTGTGACTTACACCCGAACCACGTGGTATTTGGCATTTGTCACTCCCTGGGGCCAATTTCAGTGGAAGAAGCTGCTAATGGGGGTTAACTGCGGCCCTCAGGCAATGTCTAGGGTACTTTTTCAAATATTAGGAAAATACCGATACAACTTTCTCTTTACATATAGTGATGATGTATGTGTGTACAGCAATTCTTTTGATGAGCATCTTGACCATCTTAGATTATTTTTACTTGCCCTGAGGAAGCAGGTTTGACAATAAACCCAGACAAGGTCACCTGGGCAAAAGCTTATGTCAGGTATCTGGGTTTTATTATTTCGGAGGGCAAGTTACTTATGGATTCGGAAAAAATCCGCCCAGTTGTGTATTTTCCCATTCCTAAGAACGTAAATGGAGTTAGTCAGTTTTTAGGGTTAGCGAGGTTTTATTCCAAATTTTACTGACATTATAGCCTTTGAATGTGCTGAAGTGAAAAGGGTTAAGTTCGAGTGGGGAGAAAAACAGAACCATGTCTTTTGATTGCTGAAAGAAAAATTAGCTACTCCTGTGCTACAGTTGGCTCATTTTGAAAAACATTTCATTTTGCAAGTTGATGCCAATTAAAAAGCCTTGGGTTGCCTTATGTCAAGAACTAGACAACAGTTTGGTCACAGTTTATTATGCCAGTAGACTTTCGACACCAGTCGAACAGAAATACTAAGCACATGAGAAAGAGGTTTTAGCGGCTATATAAGGCATGGAAAATATAAGGGACTGTCTGGAAAGTGCAGAATTTATATTACATACTGATAATCAGGCTTTGAGCTGGATCCTTTCTACAAATAAACCAGCTGGTAGATTGGCTCGGTGGCTTGTTAGACTTACTTGCTTTAAGTTCACTGTTAAACATGTAAAAGGAATTGATAATTAATGGGGCTGCAGATGCATGATCTAGGATGTTTGATCCCAAGAAATCTTTGGTAGATTCTCCTGAGTCATTAAATGTATTTCAGGCTGATGCTTCTAAATTATTGTTATCTAAGGAATGTAGTCATGTAAATGTACAGACAGATCCGTTCATAAGTGTAGTTGTACAGACAGATCCGTTATTACCTCTAGTAAAGGTAGATGTAACTATTTGTTCTGAACTTTTAGTTTCTGATATTAAGAGTGATGCAGAACAGATAAACATTATTCAGGATTTCCCCCAAGCATACTTAAAATTGTAGCACCATCAGGGAGTTGACCCCGAATGTGTCAATATCAAGGCTGATATTGAAGTTGGTAATGGTGGAATGTATGATATTAGGAAAAATTTAATAGGACATGTCGACCCAAAGACTCAAAAATTTTCAATTTTTGTTCCTCAAGTCTTGAGAGGATCCATTTTCCGGTATTATCACAATACTTATTTGGGGGAGGGGGCATTTGGGACAGGACAAGACAGTGGGTTGGATTAAAGAAAGGTTTTACTGGCCAGGCTTGAGCAAGGAAGTTGAACAACTTGTTTAGGTATATTTTGAGTGGCAAAGAGCGAAACCCCGTAATGCCAAGATTCGGAGACCCTATAGTGCTAGTGTAGCTACTCTCCCTTGGGAACGTGTGTACCTAGACATTTTTGGCCCTCTGCCCCTTGCTTCTATTTGATTTTCTTCGATTTTGCTTGTAGTTGACAGTTTTATTACATTTGTATTTTTTTTCTTCACTTTGAGGAAGGAGTAAGAAATATCTAGAAATTTGTTAAATTCTTAGCCAGAGAATATTTTTTTTGTGTTTGGGTGGCCTGTAAACATTGCGACTGACAATGCCACCTATTTCGTGTCAGCAGAGATTAAGAATCTCACCTTTTTCTGGGGAGTTCAAATGATCCAAACTACCCCCTTTTAACCAAAGCAAATCTGGCAGAAAGATATAATCGCAATTTAAAAACAGCTTTGCGAGCTTTTCAGACCGGAACTCACAGGGATTGGGATGTTGCACTGTACCGGTGGTCACTTACATTTAACTATGTTATTAGGGACGCAACAAATAAAGTCCCTGCAGAATAGTTTTTTTGGGCGAAGGTTGTTCCACCCGTTAATATGTGTGGAGACTTCATAATTTCTGTTGGGATGGCGTGGTTGGGAAGCACTTGGAGGAAATCTGAAAAAAAAAATCTTCTCAAAATTTGCATATGTATCCGACAAACTTAGCCTCTAGAAATGTATATGCTCGTGGATCTATTTATATTAAGATTGGAGATAGAGTATTTCTTGAAACACATTATCTTAGCAATAAATCGGCCAAATTTTAATACAAAGCTTATTGCCAAGTATGCAGGGTCATTTAGGGTTAAGCAGTTCCTTACAATGGTTACTTATATGTTAGAAGATGAAAGGCATATGGGAAATTATACTAAAAACACATTTAAGTCAGTTAACATTAGGTGCATCACTATAAGAGGTTGGAAGTTTTGTGAAACCACTAAAGGGTGTACTTTTGTTGTATGTTAGGTTTTTAAGTATTGTCTAGGGTATTCGTATTTTGTATGCAAACATCATGTTTATCATTTATTTTGTATTTGTAGTTCTATTTTTAGGCTTGTGCATGGTTCTCTTGTGGGGTGGTGGTCGTCCAAATCTCAAGCTCATTTTCGAATAGGGTCTCAGTTTCATGTAGATTTAAGATGTTATTATGCTCATTCCATATTGGTGTCCATGCTTATTTACTTTAACATTTTTTAAGGGAGAAATTAGTTGCGATTCTCTTGTATTTATTCAGGGATATTTTAGGTAGTTTTTTTGTTTTAAAGCATTCTAAAAAGAACTAGCAAGTTTAAAATGCAGGGTACCTTAGTGCAGTGAGGTTTAAAATGGCTTGATTGATTACTGAGAAAAACATGGATTACTCCTGATCCTGATGTTGAAATTTTTTATGCTTGCGCAAGCCATGCGTTGTTTGTTTCGTACCGACAACTGACTGGAAACCGGAGATGATGGTTGGAGAACGCAGGTCCTCATCTTCTTCCCGATTGGACTAGAGGAAAATCGCCTTCGGAACTCCTGCCAGGCCAGGCCACTTCGTCAGAGATTCGGGACTATGATATTCAGTTGATCTCCCAACTTTACTGTGTTCAACACTTATGTAACGAACTGAGAGTTTGTTCGCTTGTAAAATTACTCGCCTACATTTTTACGTACCTACACAGCATATAAAAACTTAGCCTAAATTTCCTACCAGCATACCTGCATCTTGAAGTTCTGGATGATCTGGGCATCTACGACGAAGCATGTAGCATCATGCAAAATGTCGACCCAGTATGGCGTGGTGGAGACCGGCAGCATAATGACACGCATACGTCACATTTGAAACCTTATTTGCTACTGCCTTGCTGGTTGAGTGTGTCGCCTCACACACACACACATAATGAGTGCATCTTCTGTCGCACGCCAGGTGGCAGCACTGCTAATTGCTCCTAACCAGCCGCTGGTAATGTCACCTCACTCCTGCTACAAGTTGTTGCACAGCGATACCAATTTAGGAGAAAACGATGTATCTTCCTGCACGCATGAGTGTGTGTGCTAGAAGTGTGTCGACATGGAAGAGACAGGTTCCATATATGGTATGTGTGTAGTGATTCGTCGGCATATCAAGACCCCTCTATAAGCCCAAATGAACTGATTTCCATATATGGCCATGTGTTCTGTAATTGGCCAAGCCTTATTCTTTGAGCATCTTGCCCCCTAATTGGTAGTTAATATTCAGATCCCCTCTAAGGGGTATTGAAGTTTTTTTGTTTAAAAGCTGGTGTTTGGGTTCAGTCGGGGTCGATCATCGCCCAGAGAAGCACCAGTGCACTGAGATATGTATAAATATAAGTCTGTAAAATAAAAATAAGGCCACTATGGAGGTCAGGTCAGACACTTTGTGCCCTGATAATTAAAATAGGCGCCATGATGGCGGGAATTCGGAACAGCAAAAGTTGAGAATGATTTAAAATTTGCCAAATATATATATAGAAAATTTAATTCAACACAAAATTGCCATTTGCCGAAATTTTAATGTTATCTTCATGAAAGATATATTAATATTATCCCAGAAAATTGAAATGGAAATATTTATTTTTAAAATAGGTATTTGTCAATAAAGCAATCTGATGTGCACTTTCCAAACTATTGAAATTGGCCTCTGTTTGTTCATACAGCCAACATTTTTCATTAAGTATTTAAAGTGTAAATTTAAAAATTTAAACAATAAATGTTGGAATCTAGCTTTTCTAATAAAGATACCTGTTTTTGGTCTCTGTCGGCTATGTTAAGCCATAAAGAGAGATGAAAATAAATTGAAATTTTCCAAGTTTTTGCCATTACCTGTGAGATATTATAAATGGCAATTGTAATTAAATTCCAATAATACAAATATATATTGGAATAGTGAAGGACCTGTGTGTTGTGGTAAATGTTTTTTTTTAATTTGCATTTAATATTGCATTTAATCAAACTTTATTCTAATGTTGGCCAAATTAAATTGTAACCTTGTGTGGTCATTATTTAGGTTGTACAGTGATATATATTTTGAATTTCTCATTTAATTATGTCATTGCATCAAAATTAATTCTTGTGTTGGCCAAATAATATTTGAAATATTGAGTGGTCCTTATTTAGCCTGAGCTTTGATAGTAACAAACATAGAGTTTGCATTAAAATTTTAGTAAGATGTTTTAATTGAATGTGTAATTTATGGAATCTAGAAATCTTGAGGTTATTGGTTGGAATAAAGAAAATTTATGTATGAACTTGTACTGATATTTTCTAGAACTACGGAAACATCAAGAGTCAGTGCTTAAAGAGAATTAATATTTGAATTTTACTGATATTTTCTGGAAGCGTGGAAAATTTAAATAAAATCTAAAGAAAGTCAACGTATGAGAAAATTTGAAGAGAACAAAAAGAAATTTACTAATAAAACCAACCAAATAATATTTCATGTGTCATTTGTTCAAATAACATATTTCACTTTTATTATGTACTTTTGTGCCCTGTTCAATGAGGTTTTTTGCTGAAATTGCTGGACTCTCCGGAAGTCCACTTTGCTGCGTCTTTGAGGTCAGGGACATAGCAGTTTATCACACATCTAAACAAAACCGATGTGATTGGAAGCGAATATTCCCTCTTAATATAAACAACAAATTATAAAACACAGGAAATCTTCTTGATAATATCAAGATATAATACTGTATCAGAATCGAAATTTAAAACATTCCCATCGCAACTTTTGGAAGTTAAAATAATTTAATATATATTTTGTATGTATCATACATATATGTTAAAACATTAACTGGAAGAGATAGACGGAATTTTATAGTTTCCTTTAAATATTCAAATTCATCTCGCCTACACTGAAATATTTTATCCCCTTAACAAACATGTTGCACTCTCGTACAAAGCAATTTGCATACTCGCAAATATTTTTGCCTTTCCTAAATACACTTTGTCCCACATAACATAATTTTGCCCTACTGACAAACGTTTTGCCTTCCTAACGAACATTTTCTCCCCTCATAGCAAACATTTTACCCCCAACTCGCAAACTTTTTAACCTAGCAGTAAACATTTTATCCCCAACTATCTAACAATTCACCCTCCTAACTCTACACAACCATACACTTTATTTAGTAGAAAACATTGCAATAAGAACAGTTATGATAGAACCATCTCATCTTCTACGCCACATCCACTTATAAATATCATATTTAAATTCCATTGTATATTGTAATTCTTTGAAGCATTCTTTTTTTTTTTTCAAACATATACTTTAGATTTTCATAACACACTCAGACACGATATTTTCTACCATGCCCAAGATAAAACCGCATTAAGTCATATGTCATTCCAAATACATAAACATAGCATAATATAAATCATTACCTACGCCATATCGACTATAGTAAACCCTTCACTTCATACCTTCCAAGATAAAAAAGAAAATTATAAGAATTGCTATGAATATGCCAGCGAATTACTCAGATAAACAATTTTGGCAACTATCCAACATTAATGAAATCGCTTTCCAGTATACCATAACACCAAACCAGCAATTTAGTTTTGCCAGCAGAAAATCATTTAACCATTATTACTACCTGTTCATATCACACCCCACAACTCATGCACAAACCGTACCATCCATTCGCAAATCCCTTAACATCTATCATTACCAGCAAAACAAGCATATCATACAGACATGACATATTAACCATGAACCATTTGTTACGACTAGCATTACAACACCAACTGAACAGATTAGTCAATATGACGGTAGGTACCCAACACTCATATTATATGAACATTCCTATCAAACACTCCTGTGAAAAATATTAAAACTAAATCCCCGAGAACTCATCATCATATCACACAAGACACTTGCTTCTAGTAAAACACATACCAACTCCATCACATCATAGAAGTTCGGAAGTCAGTATTACTTTCAAACATTTTCTCTATACTCACCATCAGTTATTATTAAAAGATTTTGATAAAAACACCTTTGATTTTCCATCAAAATGCTAAGATAATCGATTAAGTTGTGCATATAGAAATATGCTCAGTACTTGATTTTACAACATCAGAGACACGTACTTCATTTTCAAACTTATACGATTTCATACACCCTAACTACAATCAAAGCGATTGCTACTGGAGGTGGATAACATTTGTGATTTTACTGAAGTCATACAATTATCTCTACTTACATATTCAAAAACAACCACAAATAAGTAGGAGGAAACAGCTTATTATTATTGGATACTTGCATTCCAAAAGTCTCACATTTATTAATAGAGGTTCTCCTTCCTTTATTCAAAAATTACTCTTTCCTGGAAAAAGTTATTTCATCAAAAATTCTCCTTATTAATTGTCTAATTACAATTTAAATTTTCAGAGAAACTTATGCCGATAGCTACACCGATCATGTATATACATATATTTAATATTCTCTTATCCTCATACCATACAGTTATTTTGTATATATCAGACATCGCATACAAGCAACAGAAAAAAAATTATATTTAATGATGAAATGAATCCCAACTTCAATACACATGTAACTCAGATTAATCTTAAATATACTCCTGAACAGTTTAATATAAGGAGGGAATGAATAAAAGCAATACTCTTCCATACACTTTATCTTTATTTCACACACTTGTCGAAATACATATAGCTACTTACAATCACTTAAAATTATTCTCTATTCAATAAAACTATTTATGATTTTATCTAGTTTTATAGAAGAAATCCAGTTGTGTGCAGACAAGGTACTCCTTTTCGTGTACACCAAACCACTATTAACACAAGTATACATCTAGTATGATATGCTGAACAGTCAGTTACTAGCTTCCTGTTGTCGGGCATTAGAGGTCTTCGAAAATGTCTTACCACAATATCTGCAGATGGTCGATACCTGTGTAACTTCGACTCCCAGAGTCCAAAGTATTTCGTGTTACCATTGGCACTATTGGCATATCTTCAACAGTTCTTTCCTTATTCATATCACAAGAGCTTACACTATCATTAAATGATTCTACTCGTGATGACATGCCCTCCATCACAGCTGCCATAGAAGTAAAAACGTTCTTACTGGATGCATGCTTATATAGTGTTTTCACAACAGAACAATCAGTTTATGTTATCCATTTCGTCTCTCTCAGTATACATCAGCTGAATATGAATATGCAAAAGCAATATGTTTGATGCAGTGTTATATGAAGGATAATCAATCTGTTAATTATCTAACATTCGAAGTCATATATCAAACATCCATTCTTGTTTAAGCATATACATATTTCTTTGTTGAGTGCACTTTTCTTTTTCTCTTGTTACTTCAACACTCTTCCGGTGTGCCTTACACCAACTCTTAGAATATGGCATGTCCGGAAAACCATGTCATTGAAAACGCTTTATACACGGAGACAACCGAGAATCTCTTCTACCTGTTGCAGATAAGCAGGTGGATGTTGTAGAAAAATGATATTTATATCACCATTGTCAAGGCATTCTTAGTTAGGTATGCAGTTCATATTCTTTGGTCGAAGCTGCAAATGATTAAGCTTTCCATATATTCAACATTTGATAGATTTCTGACTCAACAATATGCTATCATATCATTGATTCTCACATGAGAAATATTTTTGGATGATTTGTAGCACCGACACTTCCCCCTCTTCCCCCTTTAACCATGTACAGTTGGTTTCAAACAGTCAAAGGGACAACAGCTGAGTATCTCTCCAGCAGTTGTTCACTTCTGTAATTACTATGTAACTGCGCAAGTGCACAATTATGCAAATAAAATCTAAATCATGTAAGTAGGTTTTCACATCTCCCATGAACAGAAGGTTTTCAAGGAAGTATAATTGTTGCAGACATAACACATTCTAGAAGATGTTTTAAGATATTTTGGGAGACTGTTTGGGAGATGGAATGTGTGGAAAGCTATGTTATATATAATATATATGTATATATAATATATATATATATATATATATATATATACGCTGATGTGCGAGCTCTCTGGTCATTCGCAGTTCGTCTGTCATTAGAGTAACTGTTCTCTTTCTCTGAATGACTGACTTAGAGTGACTTGAGAGTTATCTGTATCATTTTATCCTATAAAGCAGCACGCATTGGCTCTACAAATCATCCAAAAAACTTATTTCTCTCGTTGTGAGGGACAGTAAAAATGATGGCATGTTGTTCTTCTGGTCAGAAAATTGTATCACCAATTGTGGCATATGGTAATCTTAAATCACTTGCAGCACTCGATAAATAAAAGGAACTCGCACACCTACCATAATAATGCTTTCTGACATATGCACAATATGAAATATAATGTGTATACATACATCTACATGCTTATCTGCAACAGGACTAATAGATTTTCGGTTGTCTCCCATTTATAGAGTGTTTTCAAGGACATGGTACTCTTATGGACATACCAGATTCTAGGAGTTGGTATAATGCACTGCGGAAGTGTGCTGATGTAGCAAGAGAAAAATAAAGGTGTATCAAACAAAGAAAGATGTATAAGTGTGAAGAAGAAGGGTTGTTTGATGGACTACTTTGTAGGTTTGATAGCGAATGGTCGATTATCCTTCGTATAACACTGCATAAAATATATTGCTTTTTTATACTCATACTCAGCAGAGGAATGCTGAGACAGTACTAATACATAGAATAAACAGATGATTCTGTTGTGAGAACAGTTTATAAGCATGAATCCTGTAAGAATGTTTTCACTTCTTCAGTGGCTGTGATGGAAGGCAGATCGTCACGACTAGAATCATCTAGTGATAGTGTAAGCTCTTGTAATAAGATTAAGGAAAAAGCTGTTAAGGATATGTCAGCATCGTCAATAGTAACACGGAAGACTTCGGACTCTGGGAGTCGAAACTATAAGGGTATCGACCATCTGCAAATATAGTCGTATGACATTCGCGAAGAGCTCTAATACCCGACAACATGAAGCTTGTAATTGTATGTTCATCATAAACTACAAGATGTATCCATGTTTTAATTGTGATTTGGTGTAAAAAATAGGAGTACCTTGAATGCACACAACAGGATTTGTTCTATAAAAGTAGACTGAATCATAAATATTTTTGTTGAATGGATAATATGTTAGAGTGTATGAAAATAATAATATGTATTTCTTACAAGTGTGTGAAATAAAGTTAAACTATATGGAAGACTGTTGTTTTTATTCATTCCCTCCTTATATTAAATTGTTTGGGAATAATTTTTAAGTTTAATCTGAGTTATATGTGTATTGAAGATGGTATTCATTTTAACATCAAAAATGCATTTTTATGATGGTTGTATGTAATATCTTGATATATAAAGTTCAGTGTACGCCATGGAGAATATAAGAACATTAGATAAATGTATATACATGGTCGGTATAACTATCGGCATGGACTTCTATGACAATTTAAATTATAATTATAAAAGAAATGCAAGAATTTTTTATGAAAATATTTTTCTAGTAAAGTGTAATCTCTGAATGAAGGAAGGAAAATCATCTATTAGTTAATGTGAGATGTTAGGAACACAATTTAACTATAATAATAAGTTGTTTCCTCCTATTTATTTGTGGTGGTTTTGAATATGTATATGCAATAATTGCATGACTTCAGTAAAATCTCTAATGTTGTCCACATCCAGTAGCGATTGCTTTGCCAGCAGTTAGGGTGTATGAGATTGTATCAGTTTGAAAATGTATGTTTCTCTTATGTTGTGAAATCAAGTACTGAGCATATTTCTATACGCACAACTTATTCGATTATCCTAGCATTAGATTTAAAATCAAGGGTGATTTTACTATAAATATTTTAGTAATAACTGATTGTGAGTATAGAGAAAATGATTGAAAGTAGTACTGACTTCCGAACTATCATAATGTGATGGAGTTGGTATGTGTTTTCCTAGAAGCAAGTGTCTTGTATGGTATGATATTGAGTTCTCAGGGATTTAATTTTAATGCTTTATACAGAAGTGTTCGATAGGAATGTTATGATAGTATGAGAGCTGGCACGGTAATATTGACAAATATGTACATATGTTGTGTTTGTAATGGTAGTCGTAATGATTGGTTCGATGGTTATTATGTCTCGTCTGTATGATATGTAAGTTTTGCTGGTAATGTTTGATGGGTAAGGGATTTGCGAATGAATTTTATGGTCTTTACAAATGATTTGTGAGGTGGGATATGTATATGGAGTATTAATGGTAATAATGTTATTCTGCTGGAACAATTGAATGTCTGGTTTGGTGTTATGGTTTACTAGAATGTGATTTCGTCAATGTTGAATAGTTGCAGAGGTTATAGTGAATGGGTGTTGGTATTAATTGAATATGTGTTTTGCTACTACATTATGAAATGGTTTATCAGAGTTATTTGTTGGAATATTTTATAGTAATGCTTATATGTGTGATGGCACCCCAATACGACAACTTTACAACACATTTCAACGGACTAAAGTGTTAGTTTCCTGTGAAAATAACCACCTACATCTTTACGCAACTGCATGACAATATTGTAATTTAGCCTATCATTGTTGTCAGTATACCTATTTCTTGAAAGACTGGACGATCTGGATGGCTATGACGAAGCGCAATTCAGTATGAAAAATGTCGATTCATCCCAGCGCGGTTGTATCTTGCAGCATTTCGTCAGCACGCCCGGTACACTAGGTGGTCTACTCGATTCTGCCTGGGTAGTTGAGGCTGCTACCGCACGTGCATGATGGCCGCGCCACAATCAGCAGTACTGTTAATTGTTCCAGCTGGGCGCTGATGTCGCAGCCTCACATCTGCCACGCATGCGTGCATGGGGGTTTCAACCTTGGGAAAAATATGTCTCCATGGAAACACTTCCTGTATGCACGTCTAGTCGCCGGAAGTTTGCCGACGTAGTGGTATTGTGGATCGCCATGTATGGACATAATTGCTGTGATTCGTAACCAGGGCGAGACCCCCTCTAAGCCCAAATGAACTTATAGTCGAAATAAGGCCATGTGTTTTATTACTGGCCCAGCCTTATTTTTTTCGGGCATTTAGCTCCTAATTGGCTAATCTATCTTTGCAACCCCTCTAAGGGGAATTGAAATTAAATTAGTATATAATTCAGTGCGTGGAGGCAGTCGGGGTCAATCAACGTTCTGAAGGAGCTCCGCTACACTGAGGTAAGTAGACACAATTGAATTATGATTGTGTAAAATAAAAATAAAACTAAGCCATTATGCCTGGGTTAGGACAGGCACACTCGGTGCCTTGATAATTCAAATAGGCACTATGATGACGGAGTTTGCAAACAGTCTACCTTGAGAATACTTAAAATTAGGTTAAATATAAAAAAAATATAAAATTAACAGCAAAGTTACATGCTGAAGATTTTAATGTATCTTTTTAAAAGATAAAAATAAAACGGGTCTTTGGATTAATTAGAAACTGAGTTGCAGTTTTCTCAGATTTTGGCCTTTGTTTCCATTAAGTATTTTTGTGAAAAATTCTAATGAAAATGAATTTTGTAAAATGAAAATGAGGTCTAGTTTTCCAAAACTGTTGGCTACTGTTTCCCCATATAGCCAGTAAATATCATTTACTATATCAATGTATTTATTGAATAAAGAATCAGTTGAATTTTAAATGATGGAATTAAAATGTTTAAATAAAGAGACCTTCTTGTTGGCATCTGTTGGCTATGTGAAACCATACAATTAGACAAACAGATAAATCTAATCCTTTTTAAGGCTTGCCACAACCTGCGAGTTTGACTAAATAAAGTATTGTTTTTCTTTTCATGTACTATTCCCTTGTTGGAAAATTAATTTTGGAGATGAAAATAGTTCAAACTTTCTCTGATGTCATGAATGGCAATAATTTAAATATAAATTGTGTAATAGTGAAGAACCTGTAGGTTCTAGAAAATAATGTAATTTTTGGGAAATTTGCAGTTATTATGCATTCAAGTAAACTTTATTCTATGTGAGCCAAAAATAATGTATATTTTACTGCGGCCATTTTTTAGTTTGAATAACTATTGCAACAAGCCTACATATTTCGCATTAACTTTTGCATAATAAATAGTGCATTCAAATATTGGCCGAAATACAACTATCTACGAAAAAGTAATTGGGCACCCATGAAAATAGGTAATTCAGTTTGTCTATTGACTTGTGTTTCACTGTCCTTCAGCATAGGACCGCTGGTGTTTGTCCGTGGTAGCATGAACACTGAGGCCTATTGTAACATTCTGGATGATAAAATGCTCCCAACATTGAGGCGTTTCTACGGAATGGATCCATGTTACTTCCAGGATGACAATGCCAGGTGACATGTTTAAAGGGCTACTATGCAGTGGTACGACGACAACAATGTTCGCCCATTGGACTGGCCCTCCCAGAGTCCCGATGAATTGGATCGCCGGGCGAGGGCTCTTCAGACGTGACCAAAATCCATTGCTCAACTCATGGAATGGTTGCAAGAGGAATGGCAACGAATCCCCGTGGATGTCCTGCAAACACTCGTAGAGAGCATGCCACACATGGTGGCTGCTGTTATAGCCACAAGAGGTGTTCCTACGAGATTCTAACGGGGTGACAACCACCGAGCAATCATTGTGGACAGATGCGCAATTACTTTTTGGTAGATAGTGTAATATTTGTAATTTTAATGGCCTGGAGCTATGGCAAGTAAAAACATAGAAAATTTTGCAGTCATGGTTTTCACTCTTTTTACGAAAAGCTTTTAATTGACACTATGAAGGAAATCTAGTCATATCTTAAAATAAATTATTGTATGCTATTTTCTGGAATATTTCAAAGTTAATGTAATGTTAAAACTATACGAAAAAGTTGAAAAAAAGTAATGGAATTTTTGATTAACATACTAAAAACCGTATTTCGTGTGTTCATTGTTCATATGTAATAATTCTTACTATATTACACATTTTGTGCCCTGTTCAATGAGGGTTTCTTCGAAACCGGTTGGATTTTTCTGGAAGTCCATTTTTGCTGCTTTTTTGATTTCAAGGGCATAGCATATGATTTCTCTGTTGTATTAAAAGGAATGAAATGAAGTGTTTAGAATAGTCTATATGGTGTATTATGCTTTGTTTATATATTTGGGTTAACTTATGACAGAGTGGGGTTTTATTTTGTGCATGGTAGAAAATATTTAAAAAAAAATTGGTGCATCAAATAATTACAATATATATTGGAATTTAAAATTATCTTTATTACTAAATATTGCATAGGAAATGAGATGGTTGTGTAGAGGTAGGAGATATAAATGTTAGCAAGTTGGGGATAAAGTGTTTGCTGGTGGGTTAAAATGTTTGTTAGTCGGGGGTAAATTTTTTTCTAAATAACAGAAAATGTTTGTTAGGAAGACAAAACATTTGCTAGTAGGGGATAAAATGTATGATTGTGGGTTAAAATACTTTCTAATTGGACATAAAATGTTTGCTATGAGAGGACAAAATGTAAGTTAGGAAGGCAAAACGTTTTCTAATAGGGCTAAATATTTATTCAATGGAAAAAAATGTTTGTTATTAAGACAATATTGTTTGCTAGTATGGCAAAAATTTATTTGTTATGAGAGTGCAAAATGTTTGTAAAGAAGGTAAAATGTTTGAGTGTAATATAGATGAATTGGAATGATTAAAAATAACCATAAAGTTCCGTCTAGTTAACATGTTAACAAATATATATGAAACATACAACATAGATATTAAATTATATTCGCTTGCAATAGTTTGGGATGGTAATCGTTTGATTTTCTGGGCTGGATCCCTGGATATCTTGACACTTTCACAAAAATTTCCTGTGATTTATGATTGTTGGATTTGTTTATCGTAAGAGGGGCTATTCTCTTCCACTCACACCAGTTTTGTTTAAATGTGTGATAAACAATTGAAAATTCGGATGATGGATGGACTAATATTGCATGTTTTTGCTAGTATTAGGGTGATTTGATCGTTGCTCCACCATAAACTTAGTCCGTATGATTCCTGTGTGAAGATAGAGTAAGGGAATGTTGGAACGAAATGTTAGATTGATATTTTCTTAATTAGATGTCATACTTAACTAATCTACGTGGATAAGAAGTGTATATAAATGTTTGCGGTTCTTATTTTACCAAAATTATGTCAAAAGTTTGCGAGAAGGGTTAATATGTTCAATTCTTGTTTTGATAATGATTTTTATTAAGTAAATAGGTATACGTTGTGAAGTTAACTATATATCATATCCCTCTGCGAGATGGGTAGTGGTAAACTATATTTGTTCTATTATGGAAACGTGGTATGGTGTGTGCAGTATGTAAACATCACAGCATTCACTTGGAGTGATTTCGGGAAAACGAAAGAAATTTGAATATGCTGAATCGAACCCACATCCTTCCAAATACAGGTACAAGTACAGTCTTTGTCTTCGCACAATAGACATCAAAGATATAAACATTGTTTATTTCTTGCATGTAAGATATATATGGAAAAAGTTCTATAAAGCGTTTGCATAAATATTTTTTTAAGCTTGCATGATAATTATTATGGCTTGTTTAATTTCCCAAGGGGATGGTTTTCCAATATGATATTTCCTTCCTTTATATGTCACTAATTTTACAATAATTTAATATGGTTGGTGTGTTAAGTAAACTGGAGTGATAATAAGCAATAAAGGTTGGGAATGCAGAGAAATGTTTGTGTTTGTTTTTACATGTAATGAATAGTAATAGAGCATTATTTATGTATCTTTCTATGAATAGCATCACGCCCCATATGTGAAACAATAGCATTTTAGGTAGTGTATACACCGTCTCAGACTGGTATGTTTATAAGTTAATACGGGTTCTTTTGAAGAATCTTTACAGCAAACAATGGGTTCGCAACACAAGTGTTGATATTGTCAGGTGTATCTTTATGTGTGAAAGTTATCTTCTCATGAACGATATTGTCGCAGTAAGCCTATTCGCATTCTGCATCATTGTTTTAAATGTTAGTGTTTGATATTGGTGGTGATGAAGTTTATATTTGTGGCTATTTCTTATTCTTATAAATAATGATTTAAGGAAGTATTAAATATATGAATGGGGAGTTGGTTATTTTTTAATTCTTTAAACATAATATCACCAACTGCATATATATTTTGTGTAATTTTCCACAACAGTTCTTCTAAGGGTGTAATGATTTGAGAATGAGATAATGTTATCATCTGTCAAGTTATGAAATTTTGGGTATAGGAAACCTTTAAAAAAAAAGTCTGGATAATAGTGTATGTATCGGTATATGTTCACGACTTGTAGAATATTTGAGGTAAGGGAATGCGAAAATGTTCATTGAATTAAGAAATTTTAAAAATATTGGTTGTTTACAGAGATTGGTATATATAAGAAAATGTGTGGTAAGAACGGATATTTACTTTTTACCTTAGTATTATTTGTTTACATGTTAATGGGAATCGTATTGTGATTGGTTTTAATTTAATTAAACTGCTAATTTGTAACAAGAGACAGAAAACATATAAAAATGAAATTCATTCTGCCTTTTTTTTTATAGTTCCATTAAATACGGGCAAGGATATATTTTATTGTAACATTGTGTTAATGTTTACATAAGTATATGAGATGTGAGTCATGATGGAGATCGCCATATACTTCTGTTCGCATAGGTCGTTGACAAAACTATCAGTGTCCGTCATTCGCCTTTAAGATGGTTGCGTGGGGTGATGTGTCTTTGACAAATGTTGCAGAGATGATAAATGTTTCAAAAAAGCTTTATAATTACAAAGTCATGATGCGGAATGTTGTTTACACAAGCAGATCGCCGCAGGCAGCTTCCTAATGCTCTCCTTTTGCGAGTTGCTTGTCCATCCTCATACCTACCAATCGAGAGTCCATCTCTGCAATGTGTTAGAAATGCTATCCTTTCGGGAAGATCACTAGCATTGTGTACTCTCTTGTTTTTTAAACTATTCGATATGATGGCCTGTATGTTATTTACAGAGCAGTAAATTAAAATTAACATGCATTTAGTAAAATGATATATGCATATTCACATTCTTCGGGATCTGAAATACAGATTGTGATACTATAAATGTAAACTACCACTGTTAGGATTGCAGTGAGAATATTTCAGCATATATTTTTTAACATTGTCGATGTGAACTAATCCAATACATGAACTAGTGTCGGTGGGGGATCAACAATGTTTTGAATTGTTGTTAGCTTCGATGGAGATATCTGAAGATTTTGTATGATTGGTAAATATATGGTAAACTAGTTTAACATAAAAAATGTTTACCTTTTAACACAAAACAATAATGTCAAATTTAGTTTTCGAAGCATATCTGGGGTGAAGTGTGTTTTAGTAACTGTAAGGGTTTCAGTTTTTTCTATATTATTATGAACTCTGCTAGTTTTCCAGTTCAGAGAACGAACATTTTAGTGAATTATTTTTGAAACTTATCAGGTTCTGCGGTGCCTGTGACAGGAAGCTGTATCCACTCTAATACTGCCTGCGGTGATTTCAGCACCGCTTGACTCGATTGCTAACCACTTTTGACGGGAATTACGTCCTGTTTTTCGCGATATTTTCGTCCCATGATTCCTGGAATCATGAGCTGTATCACGTGCAATTTTCCCCTCCCAAGATTTCAATACCACACTTTGGGCCGTGTGCAAAGTTCCAGTTCATTGGTTGACACATAACCTTGCTCTCTCATTGGTTGGCGACTCTTCTCGCCAATGACTTCTTATTGGTGAGAGATTGCTCATGCTGCGACTTCTTGGTGGAGGGAGACTTCTCCCCACTACACTCATGTAGCTTTATTATGCCATGCACGGCCTGAAGAAGAGAGAATTCAGCGAGGATACCAGAGACTGCACATCACCATCTGGGACGACTCGCCTGAGCTGCGCTGAGTACTCCACTCTCCTTCACCATCGCAGCTATATCATATTATTGCTTTTAACGTTCATATTTTATTTTATATTAGCAATTCCCATGTCGCCTTCCGCCACATGCCAAGTAAGTAGATGATAATTAAAAGTGTAACCATTTCAGTGTTTGATTCAATTAAAAGTGTTAAATTCACTTAGATTATTTCTTATTGAGTGTTTTGCGTGCCCTAAACCGCTCGGGCATCACAATGAATCAGTTATAGGATTAATTTAAAAAAAAAAAAATTATAGCGATATACTATAATTAGGTTATGTGTAATGCAGTTTTAATATTGAAAAAATGAGCACAATGTTTTTTGTAGGCTTCCAAGTCAAAGCACTCGCTTGTATCTTTTCGGGGTTGTAGATAGAGTTGTTCTTGCATTGAGAGATGCTGACAACCTGGCGTAGAAATGTGGGTGGGCTTAGGTAATTCTTTGTTGTTCTACAGTCCTCTGTGGCTTGCTGCAGGAGTGGTGATCGTGGCATGAGAATTTTCGACAGATGCTGGTAGGTAATGGAAAGGCTATTGTTTATGTGTTTAAACTGAATTGCTTTATATACACAAATTGGTAGGCATATAAGTTACACATAATATAAAATCTTTGTTAGTTGGAAGTGAGCAATGTGTCGGGTCGAATGTATAGTTATGGTGCAATTATTCTCGGTATATATCATTACATAAATAATCATGGTATTTAATCATTACTTACTAAGTGATTAAAATATAAGTATCCTTGACATGTCACAAGCTAGGACTAGGTATTTAATCCTACACCGCCTTCCAACCTTGTTAGTTATGTTTCATCATCCGAATGGGTGGTTGGTTTCAGCTTATGCAAATTTTATTTCTATGTGTATTATCATTATGCAAATACCCTCGATAATCTACTTGTTATGTGATTAGAAAATTGTGGTTACCTTGTATGATTCTCATTTATGTTACATATCAAAGGTTTGTTTTTACTTCCGAAGGGAGATTGCTTATGGATATGGAGAAAATCCAACAGGTTGTCCTGCATGGGGGCCATCGATTTTTGGGGTTAGTTGAATTTTATTCAAAGTTTATAACAGAATTTGCTTGTCTAGCCGAACCCTGAATGCTTTGAAAAGAAATGGAGTTGATTTGGTCTGGAGTGAGATTCAGAATCGTGCTTTTCAGCTTTTTTTAAAGGAGAAAATTGTTACTCCCCCTGTTCTACACTTGCCAAATTTTTTTAAGCCATTTACGCTCCAAGTTTATGCCAGTTCATTATCTCTAGGTGCTGTGGTGTGCCAAGATCAAGATGGTAGTTTAGTTCCTGTAGTATACTCCAGTCAACCTCTGTCTCCTGAGCATAAGTACTCTGCATATGAGAAAGAGGTATTAGCGGCCATTTACAGAATGAAAAAGTTTCGGGATTATTGGAAAGTGCGTGGTTCTTATTACACACAGATAGTCAGGCACTAAGTTAGTTTCTGACCACCAATAAACCTGCAGGTAGACTGTCAAAATGGCTTGTGTGGCTTATGTGCTTTAGGTTTTCCATAAAACATATGGAAAGGATAGATAACAGGCTTTTATGATGATGGGGTATTTCAGGTAGATCTCCCAAATCGGTAAATGTCACTCAGGAGGATTTTTTGAAATCTGTAATGATAATGAAAGTTCGTCAGGGAAAGGTGCAAATTGATTTCATTCAACAGGTTGATCAAGGAGTACAATCAGATAGTGTGGAGCATTGTAATCTTAAAGTAGAGTCTTCCGTAGTTGGGTTTAAGAACAGGTAAAGGTTCTTCAAAAATTTTCCAAGCATACTTACAATTGCAGCACCACTAAGGAGTTGACCCCGAATGTGAAAAGATTAATGCAATATCGATGCTGGCATAGGTGGTCCGTACGATATCAGGAAAGGACTATTAGGATTTTTGGATCCTAAAACAAATAAATTTTCCTTTTTTTTACCTCAGTTGTTAAGTGGACCTATCTTCCAGTATTATCATGACAGTTATTTGGAGGACACTTAGGGTAAGCTAAAACAGTGGCTCATATTAACATATGTTTTATTGACCATGATTAAATAAATAGGTAGAACAACTATTTAAGGAGTGTCTTCTATTTCAATGGGCTAAGCCCAGGAATGTAAAGATTTATAGTCCACTAGTGTTGGTGTAATAACATTTCAATGGAACGAGGGTATTTGGGATGTATTTGGACCATTGCAATGTACTGCTGGTGGTTTCACTTAAATTTTGGTTCCATTAGATAGTTTTACCACATTTGTGTTCTTCCCCTTGCGAAATATGAAGTCATCAGAAATTTGTAAAATACTCATCAAGTAATTTTTCCTGTGTTTGGTTCTCCAGTGAGCATTGTAACTGACAATGCTACATATTTTATTTCAGCAGAAATGAAGAATCTTGCCTTTTCATTGAGGGGTTAAATTAATTCAGACCACTCCATATTATCCCAAGACTAATTTGGTAGAATGCTAAAACATAATTTAAAAATAGCATTGAGGATTTTTCAATCTGGATCTCATGGGAGACTAGGAATATTGTGTTGCATCATTTGATTCATGCCTTTAATAACCTCGTGTGTGATGCTACCCAAAAAGTTTCCTCAGAATCGTTTTTGGGCGAAGCCTGTTTATTCGTTGATAAATACTTTGGGGCTCCATGAATTCTGTTTAGATTCTGTTATATAGATCTGGAGGAGATCTGGAGTGAAACTACCTTGAATTTGAAGAATATAATTTTATGGTTAACTTCTCGGAATGCGAATCATGCCTGTCTGGGCCTCTCTTTCTTTCTTAGTAATAAGGCTACTAGCTTCGGTGCGAAATTGGCAGCGAATTTTCTTTTCTTATTGCGTAAAGTGGTTTTTGACCCCAGTGACTGTGCTTTTGGAGAATGAAGGTCATCCTGTAGTCTTTAACATAACCCATGTTACAAAATTGAAGTTAGGAACCTCACAGAAAAGGAATTGTGTTTAATCCATTGGTGTGATTTCCTTTGGTGCTTTGTGTAAGTTTGTAAGTTATAAGGTGAAAATTTTTGGTAATGGAGATCATCATCCAGTTAGGTTTTGTATGGAATTGGTTTTATCATCTGTTGTGTTTTTAACTTTAGTTGGTTGTCCCCCTTGCGACAATGGATAAATGACCATTTTCATACTCATTTTGTAAGTGTATTTCATCTTTCATGTACAACTAAGATGTAATCATGGCCATTCCATTTTAGGGTTTAATTATCATGTAGATTGAAGATGATGTTTTGGGTTACTTTTAAATTTAATTGTGTATTTTTCAGTATTTACATTTATGAATAATTCTAAAGTATTGAATGGTTTGTTTAACGGGTATGGATTGAAGCATTCTCAATATTTTTTTAGTGCAGGGTTTGCTGGTGTGGTGGTGGTCTATCGAGATTTTGCCTCAGTGAGGAGAGGCTTGACTTCTGAGTTTATGTCATGGATTGATGCTTGTGCAAGCAATTTTTCTCTTTGTTCTCTGTTGTTCGGAACGTTCCTGATCTGGAGATGATGTGCAGACAAGTTGGACGATGACACCCTTTTCTGGACAAGGTCGAGGAGGGCCGTCTTGGCTGAGCTTCTGAATGGGATCTTGACCATACCCCTTTTTAGGGGGGTGGGATTGTGTGATTCTTCACAAACTTAATGTAAATATACAAAATAACGTAATATTTTCGAGCGCTGGAGTTCGAAAAATAGACAGTAAAATAATAGAAAAAGTCCTTGTCTACATGCCTAAAAAGTTGAAGATGACGTGGCTTAACTATGTACTTGCAAATTCTTGGTACCTGTACGTGCAGCAACCTCTGTGGACAGCTTCACTCGACGCCCCTCGCTGCCAGTCCAGGCGATCGACCTTGGAACCGATACTGCACAGAGGTTCATTAAGATTACATACCACACACCTGGCTTGTACTTGACTGTAGAGGGGGGAAAGTATTGACCGCCTTGCGCTATAATCATGTGGCGGCTGTGAGAACTACTCCAAAGGACATCACCTGCTTGCTGGCCAGTAAGCATTGTTGACTGGCTGTCGGCAGGGCTGGGGCACTAGTGACGACATATACAGCCCCTCGTCAGAGAGTGGAAGTGTGATTACGTGGATGTGCATGTGTCACCCATATGTGGACATATTTTTGATCCTGACTTTTTATTGGACTATCACATCGAAGCCCCTCTAAGGAAGAATAATCACTCTCTAAAGACAATTACCAGTTGTTGTCTTAAATGGCCGTCTAGTTTTCTATTGGCCCAAGTAATGTTTAGACCCCTCCCAGGGGTATTGCTTGTAATTTCGTACAAAATTCTGGACCGATCTCTTGACTGATGTCGATTGTTACCGCCCCAGAGGAACACCCAGAAAAGTTAAGTAATGTTTTCCTACAATAAAAGATAAATTTCAGCAGACCCTTATGGCGAAATGAGGGTGGACACAATTTATGTCCTGAAAATAGGAGTTTAGGTGCCATTTTCGCTCAAAGTTTTAAAGTATTTTTATTAGAATGCATTAATTTTAAAAGACAAAGGGGAAAATATTGGATTTGAAAAAGAAAGTTTTAAAACACCTGAAAAAAAAAAAAAAAAAAATATTTAATGTTTCCAATTAGAAGTTTTTTCTTATATTTGGTGTTTCCTAAAAGTTTCACTTTAACAGTTTGCCTTTTCAATTTAGAAGAGTTTTTCTTGAAAATTAATTAATTTTGCCAGGCTTTGTAATTCAAAGTAATGAGTCATAATTTTTTGACCTTTTTTGGTCCTACTTGCCATTTATTTGTTTATGGCATTTTCTTTGGCCTTTCGTGGTCCAACTAGTCAATAATTTATGAACATTTTCATGGAAACTTAATGAATTCTGCCAATATCTGAAATATAATATTATGAATTATAATTTATTGGCCATTTATAGTCCAACATGCCAGAGGAAATTTAAAGTAATAAATTAGGAGACTTAAACTGTTGGTCATGCCATTAAAATTGGCATGTAAGTTGTATAAACAACTTTAATTTCTTGTAAATTTTTAAGATGTGGCCTTCCATTGTGCTTAATAGTCAGATAAATTACAAAATAGTTGTATTTACATCTGGTAGTATAGTAGTGCCATTCCTCACACTCCTCAGATACTAAGAACGAGTCTGATTTTCAGAATATTGAATATTTTCGGTATATATCTGCTTTTTCATTAGTCAATGTATGATAAACAAGGCAGATGTCAGTCTATTACTGCTTTACTTTTTTCGCGTAAGTAAGAGATACGGATGTTTTGTTGATAATTTCTCTTCTATAAGAAATGACAAAGCTTCTACTTAAGTTTATAGATTGCACATCTTTCTGTCAATTTAATTATTTTGCCTTTTTTGAAGATTGTGTGTGCTACTGCCAAACTTCTTTATACTTGCTGCATCCAATCTATTATTTTTCTTCTGGAGTAGATAGAATGTCTGATAAACAATTCAGAACATTTTACAACGCTTGTTGTCGGCCTCACCATATGTATTCATTCTGCGACTTCTTCTTTTAGCACAAGGAAGAGAAATATTCACATAACTTGTACCTGGACTTGATTTAATTTCAAAAGGAACCTCGGTGTCCTGCCCAAAAATTTATTTCCCTAATTCTCTTTTCGTTGGCATAAACTAGATATCTATTAAGAAGGGAAAGCAGTGTAGATAATGCTTATCATTGATTCATAATTATTATTATTTAATGAAGGATCCGAAACTAATCTATTGGGATATGCTTGTACTGTTAATTTAGACTTTTTGACAAGGGAGACTGCTACATAAAGATCCTGATTCTAAATTTTTCATGATCCTCTTCATAATAATGTAAAAAAAATAAAGTGACAAAACATTTATAAATAAATAAATAAACAAATAATAAAGATGGAAAATCTACACAAATTTCTCCTCTGACCCTAGTGTATGTGGGTGTGTGCGTGTGAGTGTGTTTAGGTGTGTGCGTGTGTGTGTTGGAGGAAAGGGGGAAACACATTCTATAAGTTTGAGTCCTAATTGATATAAATGTAATGCAATAATATATAAAGTATGAAGTTCTAAACAAAGATGCTGCACTGTCTTCACCAAAAGTGCTTTCTACATGGCTTACAACAAACAAAAATGCAGGATAGACATGTGTCCAGCATGGGGCAAAATGCATTTCATGCAGAGACCTCGAGGGAATCTTCTGCAAAGCCAGTTTTCATACCTGCCCCAGAAATTACATGGTGTAAGGAGTTCTCTTACAGTGGGTTCTCACTTATCAATTCGCTCAATATTTCTTTTTGTCATAAAATAGTTCAAGTGTTAAACTATATCATCATTGAGCGTATTATTAAAACTTACATATAAAGTATTTTGTTAAATTGTTATAAGACTACAGTTAATCTGTGCACTTTGCATTATATGGAGAACACGATCGATTTTGAGGAAGTGCAGATATCTTGAAAGGAAACCAGGTAGAAGTTTTTGTTTTGTTATGAATGCTTATTCGAACATTTTGAGAGACCACGAAATGGCGACTTCTGTAATAAGACATAATGAAAGAGGTATGAGTTGCTACTAGTGTCCTACCGAGCCAAATTTTTGAGGACGAAGAGGATGTCCTGCAATCTTGTAGGATACTGTCCACTCCTGATAACGGCTACATTTACGATGGCGACTGGTTTGTCCGATGGCGCAGTCGAATTTGATAAATTATGGTTTGGTGAGCCTTTGACTTTGATGGCAGCCAGATCTTGATGGCTTCGTGTCTAGTTACGTTAAGTAAGGCGTATATTTCCTTTAAAGTTAAACATGGGCCGAATTCACATAATAAGCTTGTGGTTCCAAACTTCTCCAGACAGCGAATCATCAAAGTAACTAAAGCTCAGAGGTGCTGATCATTATTTGATATAAAATTCAAAATCTCACAATCAAGAGTATTCGTTGTTTTACAAGGCTAAATTACTAGCCGATGGCATATATGAAAATATTTACTTTCATAACATTTAAATGAGATAGATATTATTGTATGTGTTTTGTTGTGTTGTAATTTAGTATTTAGGGAGCATGCGTAATTTATTTTAGGCATTCATTATATTCATATGTTGACAGCAAACAGTATTTTGGTGTTTATTGATTATGAATTTTATGATTGAATGGTAGTTGTAAACCTTTTGTCACGTGTAATGCTAGAATTGTCTATTTACAAAAATGTAAAAACTTGATTTTTAAGTGTGCTTTCCATAGGTAGCGCATATCGTAAGGTTGAACTATTGCAGGGAAATATTGGTACAAGTTACTGCAATTATTATCCTAGGAAACATGATAATTTAAGGTGATATTTCTGCAGATAAATCTGTTTTTCATTATTTTTTCTCGAATATAACAACCAAGTAGATGTTCTCAAATATACATGAAAAGGCCCCCATATCTCTACATCCATAAAATTGTTATCTTATAAATAATTCTGTACGAATCACTGCAGTGGATTTCCCAGCTTTAAATATCTTTATCGCCTTAAAGGGTCCGTAAGTGTATCCACACCCTGTGCACATGGATTCAACAATTTGTCTGTATATTGTGTAAAAAAATCACTTTGTGACAATCTGTTGGCGATATTTATCAAATAACACGCATATATATACATATATATATTGGTTAATTAAATTGTATTTCGAAGGCTGTAAATTATTTTGTGATGCAGACATAATTGAAATTATTGCAGCATTTAACAGACACTTTAATAAAGTTTAAGAAGGAAAAAACCACAAGATTTAGTTTAACATAAATGTTTCATTTAAGCGTGGGAAAGTACTAGTGACGTATTTTGTTCTCCGGTGAGTTCTGCTTCAATATTAATGCGTGATGGTTGCAGGAATGTTTAGCGCCCCAGTGGGCAACACAACGTCTTGCAATGATTCCTGAACGCCATACTTACTGGACATTAGGATATAGGAACTGGATGCTGTCAGTTATTTGTTCCGGTTATGTCTCATGGTTCACGCAGAGAACACGGTGTATGCCAATACAGTTCTACGGCCCATTTCTGCCACTTTTGCACTGCATAACTAACGCTGTCATGCCGCAGGATAATGCTCGTTCCCATAAAGCTTTCATCACCCAACATGCTCTGCAAGATGGGCACATCATTTCTTGACCTGCCAGGTCTCCATACTTGACCTGTTTTGAACACGTATGTGATATGATGGGGCGAAGTTTGCTCCACCGTCAGACACCTTCCCAAACATCGGTTGATCTACGAGTTAAGTTGCAGGAAGTATGGTGGCATAAGCTCCAGGACATTATCCACCACCTGTATTAATGAGTGCCTCTCGAGTAATTAATCACAAACACAATCCTCAGAAGATTACTGGTACAAACATAACATCAAAGACTGTGCCAAATGTAGGTACTCGCTTAATGATGAACAGTTTTTTTTTTTAAACCTTGTATTATCTTGCTGGGAATAGTTTCGGTTCTCATGGCAAAGCCACTATTTTCTTTTCCAGCAGTTAGCTTCCTTATTTGCTTTTTTGTATGTTAAAGCAAGGGAGATAATGTTCTAGTCACTGTTTCTGTAATTTTGTTTATTTAACTAGGAATATTCCAAGATCTCGTTACTTTGTCATTTTGAATTTTATCGGTTACCAGTTACTCTGAATCATGTCTGCTGTTGTGTCACCCGGTTGAAATAACGTTAGTTAAATAATAGAAATTGTAAATTCTGTAATAAATTATCCCGTATTTGGTTTCTAAATTTCATATTTAAAGTTATTCTCTGGTTATGAAATTTTTATCAAGTATTCATGGTATTGATGTTAAATACCGCGTAATGAAAAAGGATAGTACCACTGGTTTTCTGTCAAGCAACTTGATATCTGTGATAGTCACTGTTATTTTCGGAATACAACCTTCCATTTATTTCTTGATTCCTATCCGTTATAGGCTATTATCAAGTTTTAATGAAGTGATATTCTGAGTTTTAACGTCTTGTGTGATTGTTCCTTGTTCTGCTTTTTGATCGTTGCCGCAGTAACGTGTTATTTTGTACTTGCCTCTTTATTTCTGCGTAAATTCTTATTCTTATAGCGGTCGACCTGTTGGGTCGGAAAATGTAAATGCTGTGTTGAGGCAATTTCACTACGTTGCTGCCGAGATGCTGTAAATATTTTTTAAGTCGCATTGCGTCTTCGTAAAGCCGACTTAATGATGATGTAGTAAACCCGATGCTGGTGTTGACAAGGGGGATGTTCCGAAAATGAGCATCATACCATGCAAGTCCCGTCTTTGTTTTACCATTTTTGGCATGCGCTTGAATCTTTGAAACATTCAGCAATCAAGTCGCTATTTTCATTTAACTTACTATTGGACTGAATAAATCATCATACAAAAGAATGTAAACTCTTTACTTTTTAACGAAATGGAACATACAGGAGAAAATGTAACTTCAAATTATTTTTTTCTACAGTTCAGCATGTTTTGCAAATCTGAGTTTTAATATTTTTTTTTGCAGAGAGCGTGAGCATTGAAGGCAGGAATGACGTAGTGTTGCCGTCTTGGCAACTACGAGCTGATAAAATTGGAACCGTTTCTTTTTATTCATTTTCCATTGTCAGAGAGAGAGAGAGAGAGAGAGAGAGGTAAAAGATTTTTGTGCAGAGCCAAACACAATCAGATACGATATAAATGACGATCCTTCTCGGCTTCCATTAAAAATATCCGTTTCTGCAGCTAGACAAAACAATCGGAACGGAGGACAGAAGTATTGGGTAACGAAAGTAGTGCGTAAACACAGACTTCCAGGAATTTATCATCCTATTCACCACCGGTGTTGCTAGTGTTTGGTTGTCTGCTGGTTCCATAGTCAGCAACATGTCTCCCAAACTAACCCGTTCGGTTCTAAAGATGATATGAAATTTGATTCGGCGACAGTGAATATATTAGTGGGGGAATAGTCTATGATGTTAAAAGTATACTACTACATTCCGAGCTTGCCAAACTGGCTAAAACGCATTACTTTTTCTGCTTTCGTACTCTTTACTTCACAAGATATGCAGTTGGCACATTCGTGTCGGTACTTGCTTCTTTAAGACAACAACATCAGCCTGGAAGAAGAGTTGGTAAAACATTACGATTTTCTATTTAAAAAAATCGCGATACGTATAGTGTCCCGTCCAACCTGATGTCAGAAACCAAAACAGCGAGTAGAATCGGAAAGTGTGCTGTAATCATCATATTCCGACGAAATCGGGTTGGTATCTGATTCCGACAATATTATCGACTCGTGTGAGACGGAATAATGGTTACATGCAGAGGACGTGGCGTCACTGAGGTCGGCATAACCAACCCGTGCATCTTGCTAAACGTTTTTGGGGGCTCTACAGATAATATTATGTCGAGGACGACCTTTAGTTACGAGTCCAGAACCAGTCCGGTGATTGTGTAGGGTTCACTGACAACCCATCGATGTGTACAAGAGATCGTCTAGCCCTATGTTCTGCCATTTCTCCAGCGCACATTAAATGACATTCAGCAGCACAACACTGTTCGACTACATACCGCAGCTGTCGGAGGTATGACATCGTCTGTGGACACGAGTAATCGTCATCAGGGAGACCGAACAATACCCTCACTGTTTGTGCTATGTTGGTTGTACCATAGTAAGACAAGCTCTCGCTGAGATAAAGGCTTGTTTGAGGTGACTGTTTATTTATTGGTGTGTTGTCAAACCACTATACACATGATTCAACAACTTATTTTGTTGACTATCAAATTCTGCTTGCCCAACACAGAGGTCTTGTTTACTCAATTGAATATTTTATTAGATGAACAAAATCATTTTTGTTACTTTCAATGTTTTGATTGCTCAATGAACATGTTTTATGGCGTTTAACATTCGTTTGCCTATATACAAACAAATATTTTGTTTGCTGGAACAAAAATGTCTGTCAGTGTACTAGGGTAAACACCTTAAACTGGGTACCGGGTTGCCGCAGCTTTTACAGTCACAGCAGGGATGGTGTCTGCATTGGCACCTGAATCCTGGGTCAACCCTCGCCGATCTCCATTGCAGTCATATAGAACGTTGGAAGACTGTGTTATGCATATGGCACACACATGACACGCTGCATCATCGAGTTATCGCCACCCTGAATTCCACGAGAACACAAGTATCTCCTTGTGCCCTGCGAGAATCTCCCTAATCCTGTTGTGTAGATTCATTCAAATCAAGTGTTCATGCGTGATTTGCCAACCACTACACTATTAAAATTTCTTTGTACTTTTACAGAAAAATCCTTGGAAACTCTTTGCCAAAAATTCCTTTGTCAACTTACAAAGAGTTTTCTTGTAAAATCTGCAAAACATTTCTCTGTAATATTACAAATGGCAACTTTGTATTACAACTAACATTATTGATAAGTGTAAATAAAATTACACATTTTTCTTTTAAAAAACAAATAAAATGAATTAGTAACAGAGAACAACTTAAAATATATTCAAATTATTATTTACAAAAAAAAATTAAAACCTCGCGTGCATGGGGATTAGAACTCACTACACTTGCATTACTAGCCCTCACCTTAATTTACAATACCAACTTGACTTAAGACTAATATTTGATTTTACTGTAAATATAAGTACTTGTACATACATAAATTTATAATATTTTTATTTAAGTTATACGGTTAAGATGAATAGGTAGGATAATTTTTTTTTAAAATTTCAGTTGTTGAGTTAAGAGATTTGAACCCTTCTTAACAACGGGGTATTAAGGGACGATTTAAGAGTTATGTTTAGCTAGGAAACACTAATGTATAATGAATCAAACGGTCACGTTTTATTGAACTTGTCGTTTTATTATGATTACTTGAATTGTTTTAAGTGTTTTACGTAATTCAAACTTGCAATACATTTCTTTTTACACCCATAGTTTTTGCACAAACAGCTATATACGGTTTTACGTTGATGAGAGTCCGCCATTTTACTGAAAATAGTTGATTCGTCTTAGTACAGTACGGACATTTCCTAAGGTCTATTACAAATACGCATCTAGTAGTTTTCCAAAAGAGTAGTTTCGCAAGAAAAATATTTGTACTGTTAAAAGCATTTGTAAAATTACAAAGAATTTCTCAGTAAAAATTACAAATGTTTTTAGAGTGTACACACTTAATTCGAATCAGTGGAAAATCGCTGATTTGCAGTGAAATTAAACTACTCGAATCAGTGAAAATGAATCTACTTAGAATCAGTCGGAAACCACTGGTTGTTCCAGTGAAACAATTTCACCAGTAGAATAAGTGACAACCAAATGAGTACGTAAATTAAATATTATTTTGACTGAATATAGTCTAATCATTAATAGAAATAATCATATTTCCGTTAGTCAGTGTTTATTTTGTGCAATTTAAAGCAATCTAAAAAGTAAATTACTTTGTCTAGGACTTCAACCGGACTTCTATACCGGATACCTTACTAATCGAACTACCAAGCCAACGTTGGGCCGTAAAGGGGAAAAAATATATATGTATTATATTTCTTTATCAAATTACGTAGCTTTAAATAGCGGCCTTTCCTTTCCGTTGTTAGTTTCATTGGTGACAGTAGCACAGTTGAAACAAATATTACGTATGAATGCATCCACTTTTCCTTATAGGAGTTGATGGCTACAAAACGAGCGCAATTATGATTGCATGGCAACGAAATTAAAGACGTAAAAATGAAATGAAAAACTGAATGTACTTGTTGCCTTGTAAAATGTAATTATAAAAAAAAAAAAATATCACACTAGTAATATTTCGATTGGTTTCATTATTCTACACATTATTTCATTATTCTACACATTATTTCATTTGATACAATAAGTATAACTAATACGCTAGTAAAAAAAACACTAAACAACAGCCAATGAAATGGTTGATGAATCAGTGGAAAATATCACTGAATCAAAAAATGAACGAAAACTGTCATTTTCCCTAACTCATCAGTTGAACTGATTGAAGTGACTGTTTAACTAGTCAGGCGCTGTTAACTGATTTAAAATGAACAATTCTTACTGATTCAGATTGAGAGCGTGGGTATTAAAATTTGTTTTATAAATGTAGCAATAAGATTGATGATGTTTTATGTGTCTAATAAAGTGTTATCATTTTCTCTTTCTAGTAGTGTATTTTTACAACATCGTAATGTTACGTTTATAAAGTTTATGAGCATAACTCAACAAAATTCTTGCGATATATTAATATATGAGGATTAGAAAATAACTACAACTTTCGTTTCAGATTTTGGGCCAAATATTCAGGAGAAACCATTTTTCTTTAGAATTACTTTATTAATCAAATTATAAAATTTTATACAATCTTTCATATACTTATTGTTTTATTTAACACCGTAGATATTTTACTTTGTCATCATGCGCTGTTAGCAACGTTAAGTGTAAATATAGCTTCAGTTCTGCGTGATAAATAGCTGTGATGACTGCAGCGTATGTGCACAAAATATGTTTTCTATTCTGTCATTCAAGTCGTAAAATTTTTATAGTGTCATGAAATTTTAATCAATTTCCAGTGAAAATTGCTTTAACAAGAAGGAAACAAAGCAAGGCAAGGCAGATTGTCCTACATCTCTGCAGTTTGACTATATTTTGTGTTAGATTGATACTACATTTTTATTCTAACAATTTTTTATCTATATTTTCAAAATCATTTAATCTACGCAAGATAACAAAAAGTATGTTTTAAACACATTGCTGGTTAATTGAAAATCGCTGTAGGTTAACTTACTTACTTTCGATTTTAAAATTATATTTCTAATTTTTTCAAAAAGTATTAATTTTCCTTCCTTCTTCTTGCTGAAGACCATCGATTCGACTACGAGACAAATTTATTACAATCAAACGTCATGAGGCAGAGTGAACTTGTAAGTAAACAAAGACAATTACAGCAGCGCAATAGTGAACTAGATATCAAAGAAACGAAGCTTTAGAAGTACATAAAACTTTTAATAATTTAATTCATAATCTGAATCGTACAGCATTTATATTTTGTCAAAAAATATATATATATATAAATTAAATTGTCAGAATCCCAAGCGTAGCAATGTTGCAAAACTTTTCAGTATCAGTCGTACATCCGGGTTGGTCCTCAGTCATCATTCATCCCATCTCCATCTGAAACACATTAAGAAGGAAATGTTAAATTCTCATAACCTCGAATATTCGCTGGCCTAATTTATTTCGGGGAGGAATTGGATTGATAAAAATAATTAAGTACTTTCATCTAAGCAGACCAAATATTTCCGAAGTATTTTTAATGAGAAGTCCAGTATTAAGTATCGTTTACTATAAAGTAAGTAATTTGTTTCTTTACCAAAAGATTTTTAAAATCAAAATTATATTTGATTTTACATCTTATATATTCACTATCACATAATGGCAATAAGTAGTATAATTGTGATTATTACAAATGGTTATAAATATTACACTCATCATATACGTTTTGCAAAGTGCAAATATATGGCAATGCAGTTTATCAGGAGTGTACTTACAAAAAGTAAGACATTGGTTCAAACCCTAACAGAAGTACTTAGAAAAGCTCTCATGCATTCAGTATATTTATTATTTTATCTAAATATACGCTGTTTCTAAATTAAAATACGTATTTTCTGCGTTTGTTTAATAGTTTCATTAGAAGAAGTACCCCTTTAAAGATAATAACCTACAAAAGTAACGCTTTAAGAATCAGTTTGTATACAAGATACGGTGGTCTTGTGGTTTCTATATAGTACTTAATTGATGGTTTTTAAAATTTATTTTCCGTATATGATGGTGAGCGGAATTTGCGATTCACCAAAAGGCATTTTCATAAAAGGATACGATAACTGTAATTAAATATTCTTCTTAGTTTATTTTTAAATATTTATCACAAAATATGTAACTAACACAGTGCAAAAACATACACGAGTACTTTCTAATAACAGCATTATTGTTGGCAAAAATCTCTTCAATTACTCATTTATGATGAACCAGTTTGCACTAACAGTTGAATTTCTTCCCGATCTTTAGGCTTACACGGGGCAATATACCACCCATTGGTACTGCGGTTAAAGTTTTATTAAAACAAAATGTATTCTTCTCTGGTCATTCAGAGGTACAAATGCAGTTAAAGAATGGATTGTTCAAATTATCTAAGGCGAAGTAGAGTCCTAGTAATGAAATGCCTAGTAACGAAATGTATTTTGGTTCTATGATATTTTCTGAAAATATTTAAAACACAGGCGGGCGTCGCGGTTGGTACAGTGGTTAGAGCGCTCACTTCCCACCATGGTGAACCGCGTTCGATTACCTGCGGGGTCGCTCCCCGGATTTTCGCACGTGGGAATCGTGTCGGACGATGCCGCATGT